>SJYX01021018.1:214722-228418 GCA_006410675.1 Oreotragus oreotragus | reverse complement strand
GACATCCTAGTCACTGTGCCACGTGCTAATTAAGCCATAGCCCTCATGGAACTGACTCACAGGAAATGGCATCACCATCCACCCGGTGACCCAGGCCAGAACCCTGGAGTCATCTTTGAGCCCTGTCTCTCCCACAGGACATTGAGACAATGTCCCTCCCATTTATAATCATTTGGTCAGTAAACTTGTCCTCCTCTACTTCCTAAACAAGCCTGGAACCTATCTTCCTCTTCCACCCCCACCATGGCTGTCTTCTCAGGTCCTTATCATTTTTCTCCTGGATTACGCAGGAAGCCCTCCACTCTTTCCATCCAGAGACTCACTGCATTGGAATCCTTTCTCTACAATGCTGGTCTAACAATATTTCTGAAACCACATTTATGATACAGCCATCGATTGCCCAGTGTCACATCCTCCCCGACCCCCTCTTAGTCTGCAGAATGAGACATGTGCTCCTTGGCTTCGTGGAAAGACCTTCTATGTGACCTGGGCCCTGTCCATCTCTTGCTCTGCTTGTCCTCATTCCTCCTGGGACTGTCTAGAATCCCTCTACTGGCCCACGCTACCCCATCCCCATTCCCTTCTTTGCCTGTCTGCTCCTCCCACTCATCCTTCAAAACTTGTCCTGATGCGGAGGCTTCCCTGGTGGATGCGGAGGCTTCCCTGGTGGTCCGGGGGTTAATGGAGGGGTTGCAGGTCTGATCCCCTGGTTGGGGAACTAAGACCCACATGCTTCAGGGCCGAAAATGAAAACATGAACTACAAGCAACGTTGAAACAAATTCAAGGCTTTTAAGATGGTCCACACGAAAACATCCTTAAAACAAACCCAAAAATCTTGTGCTGATGCAAGTTTGCTACTGTGGCTGTGCCATAGGGCTGCTCCTGTCACGAACTCCTGGAGGTGGTTGCTGGCCCACCCAGGCTGCGCTTGGTGACTTGTCTCTCTGTCAAAGCTGTGTCATGCTATACAGCAATCTTATTTATCAGTCTCCATGCCAGGTGGCACAGTTGATAGAGAATCCACCTGCCAAAGCAGGAGACTCAAGAAACATGAGTTCCATCCCTGGGTCAGGAAGATCNCTTGTCTCTCTGTCAAAGCTGTGTCATGCTATACAGCAATCTTATTTATCAGTCTCCATGCCAGGTGGCACAGTTGATAGAGAATCCACCTGCCAAAGCAGGAGACTCAAGAAACATGAGTTCCATCCCTGGGTCAGGAAGATCCCCTGGAACAGGAAATGGCAACCCACCCCCGTATTCTTGCTGGGAGAATCCCATGGACGGAGGAGCATGGGTGGCTACAGTCTGTGGGGTCACAAAGAGCTGGACACGACTGACAAGTATGCATTAATCCTGCTTCTTTGGAAAACGAGCTTGTAAAGGAGGAGACTGTGTCTTTTATCCCTGACCACAAGGAGTGTGCAGGGCCCCAGAAAGCAGTCAATAAACTCTTGTTGAATGAATGATTGTGTCAGCGGCGACTGGCCGAGGTGGCCAAGGGCATCGGATCCCAAGTGAACCCTGGGGCTCCATGTAGAGTCGTGGGGCAAACACGCTGCACAAAGTCGCTACTTTGGACCACGAGTGTGTGACTTAAGAGTGAAGTGGTGGCCAGGCTCTCCACACATGGGTCACAAGTGGTAACTATGATAACGACTGACTATTTTTAGGCACTTAAAGTAGTTTCTGTGTTGTGCTTCACAGATTACTATTCTGGACTCCCTTCATTAACATGATTATTATTATCTTAATATTCCTGATTGTCACTAGGAAGGAGCATAATTCTGATGGTATAGGTATTTGGGGGGCTTCCCAGGTGGCTCAGTGATAAAGAATCTGCCTGACAATGCAGGAGATGCAGTTTCAATCCCTGGGTCAGGAAGATCTCCTGGAGGAGGAAAGGGCAACCCACTCCAGTGTTCTTGCCTGAAAAATNTTCTGATGGTATAGGTATTTGGGGGGCTTCCCAGGTGGCTCAGTGATAAAGAATCTGCCTGACAATGCAGGAGATGCAGTTTCAATCCCTGGGTCAGGAAGATCTCCTGGAGGAGGAAAGGGCAACCCACTCCAGTGTTCTTGCCTGAAAAATCCCATGGACAGAGGAGCCTGGCAGGCTACAGTTCACATGGTCACAAAGAGTCGGACCCAGCTAAGCACGGAGGTAGTACAGGTATTTCTAACTGCTGGCTCTCAGGATGTGGATGGGATGGTGGTGTGGCTGTGTGTGTGTGTGTAAGGGTGATTGGGTATAAAAGATCCAAGATCATGGATCTTGTTGGGGTAATGTGGCACCCTTGCACACCCACCCTCCCCCCACCCCCGACACACATAATAGCTAAAATCCGAGGGAAATCCTGTCAAACCACCTGAATGATCTGCCTGTTCCCAAGCTTTCAGGCTAGGAGCCTGGCCTCACTGGCATATTGGCACCAGTTCCCCGCCTGCTGAGATGCTCAGCTTCGTTGCCACTGCCCTCTGCTGTCTGCAGCCAGACCTTCTCAATTCATCTGACTATATTGCCAGGAGGAACCAGGTCCAAGTTTCCATAAATATTTCCTCACTGGCTGAAGCATCTTCTACCTGTGCTCTGTTAGAACCTATGGGAATTCCATCCTGTCTTTAAGGAACGATGTCCATGTTCAGAGAGGTAGAAACTGAGAACGTGGGAAAAGCATAAATCAGGACTGAAAACTGATAGAACCTACCATACAATTAAGTTACTGTACCAAGTCAGAGATTGCGCGAACCACACAAGGAATCATATTTATGTATAACTTTGTAATTAACAGAAAGAGTGAAAGAAAACAAAGTGAAAATGAGTCTCTCAGTCCTGTCTAATTCTTTGAGACCCCATGGACTATAGAGTCAATGGGATTCTCCAGGCCGGAATACTGGAGTGGGTAGCTGTTCCCTTCTCCAGAGGATCTTCCCGATCCAGGGATTGAAACCAGGTCTCCCACATTGCAGGCAGATTCTTTGCCAGCTGAGCCACAAGAACTGCAGCATATATTTTCTCATTTAAACCTGTCAACCCACACTAATGAGGATGATATTGATAAAATATCATAGACTGACATGTTGGCATCAGATATGGCTATTGACCACTGTCTTGTCAGTCAGCTGATGTTATGTCTCATCCCAAAGGTCACACATGAAACAAAGTCTAGCTTCAGAGGGAAAAAAAAAAATCTCATGAGTATAACTCACCAGCGTTATCTTTCAGTAGCACCTGATCTTTCTATCCCGGCTCTACCAATAAACTCTGAGAAGATCAAAGCGTGGGATAGACAGATGCAATTACTGGAAAGGTTTCCTGGGGGTGGTGTTCAATTTCTGCTTTGCAACCAAGATCCTAGAAGTTATGAAAAGGGCTTTTTCAGGATGAAAAGCATTTAGCTTTGTTTTTCCTTAGGAATGAAAATTTAAGATCATCCTGAAGTGTTTTTTTTTTTTTTTTAAGATGTGACACAAACTTTTTCAAGCAAGTGCTTTTAAATTCCTCACATTCAAGCTTAAATCACAGTGACATTTGTCATATTATTATCTATTTAAGTGAGTTAAATTGAATAATTGGAAAGGGTCCGTTTCTTCCTTTAATCTTGGATGAAAAAGGGCAAACTCCAAAATTATGCTGGTCTATCTGTAGTCCCTAGTGCTCCACACGTTCAGAGAGAAAGCTCTACCAACTCTGAGCTGGTGTTTTTCTTTCCCCTCTTCCCTACCAGGAATGCACTAACATTCAGGAATATGGTGCCATGGAAGGCCCCTAGGAAAGAGAGAAAATAGAATGTTTCCTTGGATATTGTGAAATAGTTTTTTCCCTGGAGCCCCCAGCTTCCCTTACATCTCAGTGGTTAGGGCTGGGTCATATGTCTATCTCATGTCTATTGCTAAACCACCCAGTAGCCTGGGGAAATGGGTTACCATGAGCAGTTCGGTCAATTCTTTTGGGGTAGAATGGATATTGGGGAGTTAACCACCATTTTGAATACTGTGTGTGGAAGCAGCAGTAGCCAGACCAGATTTTTTTTTTGCTTTTAGGCAGATCAGAGGGCTTGAAGGTCTTTGGTGATTAAGTGAAAGCAAAAAAAAAAGAGACGTGATTACATTTGTACTCCAAATTTGAAGAGCAGGGCACATCTGTTATGTACTTGTGGACAATTCATGGTCCCATGGCTAAAATCTTCAATGCCAGGACTCTAAAAAAAAAAATTTATTTGGGCTGCGCCGTGTCTTAGTTGGGGGTTTCCCTGGTGACTCAAATGGTAAGAGTCCGCCTGCCATGTAGGAGACCCAGGCTCAGTCCCTGGGTCAAAAAATCCCCTAGAGAAGGGGAAAGATCCCTTTGGGGTTCTGGGCGGCCCCTGGGGTTAATAATGACATTGTCTGAATAACTTCTTCAACTCAGATTTCAATTTACTTTTAGCCAAAATAAAAGTCCTCTGATGTGGGACCAGAAGCACCTTATAGGTAAAATGAACCTTTTGACCTTACTTTCCAAGGGGTAGCCACCGAATGCAGGACAGTTGGAGTTTGTTTTCTCCAGGATCCATTTGCCTCGTGAGACCAGCAGGTTCCCTGTGGTTCAGAAGAATCAGACCTAGGACAGCGTTTCCTTTCCCTGAGAGTTTTCCTCTTTCCGGAAATGCCTTAGCTTCCTGAAATAGTTTCCTGGAAGTTGTAACTAAAGAACAGTCAGACCAGTGGAGGGCCAAAGTGAGGCTTGTCAGGAGTCTAGTTGGGAGATGGGGAAGAGATCCCCTGGGTCTTGTCTCTGGATCCTTTCAGTTCTGCTGGTCTTGGGTTTCAGTCTATCAAGGGACGAGCCTTTAAAACAGTTGTCTAGCAGTATGTCTACCTTCTCGGCTGTGTCTCTCTTTGTCCCCTTGCACTCTTGTTCTGACTACAGCATTTGAAGTTTTGAGGTTCTGATGGCAGAGTTCTCATTTCAAAAGTTTGCTACAGAAATTCAAAGACATAGAGCAGAGTTACAATGTGCTAATGTCTAGGTATTTGCATGCCCATTTCACACAATGCTATGTATATATAGGCCCTGTTTCAAGAAAGCATTCCAGAAAAACATCTACTTCTGCTTCAGTGATTATGCTAAAGCCTTTGACTGTGTGGAGCACAACAAACTGGAAAATTCTTAAAAGAGATGGGAATACCAGACCACCTTACCTGCCTTCTTCGAAACCTGTATGCAGTACAAGAGGAAACAGTTAGAACTGGACATGGAACAACATACTGGGAAAGGAGTATGTCAAGGCTGTATATTGTCATCCTGCTTATTTATCTTATATGCAGAGTACATCATGTGAAATGGCAGGCTGGATGAAGCACAAACTGGAATCAAGATTGCTGGGAGAAATATCAATAACCTCAGATACACAGATGACACCATCCTTATGGCAGAAAGCAAAGAACTAAAGAGTCTCTTGATGAAAGTGAAAGAGGAGAGTGAAAAAGTTGGCTTAAAACTCAGCATTCAAAAAATGAAGATCACGGTATCTGATCCCCTTACTTCATGGCAAATAGATGGGGAAACAATGGAAATAGTGACAGACTTTATTTTCTTGGGCTCCAAAATCATTGCAGATGGTGACTGTACCCATGAAATTAAAAGAAAAGCTATGACCAACATAGACAGCATGTTAAAAAGCAGAGATATTATTTTGTCAACAAAGGTCCATATAGTCAAAGCTATGGTTTTTCCAGTAGTCATGTATGAATGTGAGAGTTGGACCATAAAGAATGCTGAGCGCCGAAAGTTTAATGCTTTTGAACTGTGGTGTTGAAGAAGACTCTTGAGAGTTCCTTGGATTGCAAGGAGATCAAATCAGTCCAACCTAAAGGAAATCAATCCTGAATATTCACTGGAAGGCCTGAAGCTGAAGCACCAATACTCTGGCCACCTGATGTGAAGAGCCGACTCATTTGAAAGGACCCCGATGCTGGGAAAGATTGAAGGCAGAAGGAGAAGGGGATGACAGAGGATGAGATGGTTGGGTGGCTTCACCGACTCAATGGACATGAGTTTGAGCAGGCTCCAGGAGACGGTGAAGGACAGGGAGGCCTGGCATGCTGCAGTCCGTGGGGCTGCAAAAAGTTAGACACAACTGAGCCACTGAACAACAAGAAGAAGAAAGCATTTTTAGGCTTGAAGTGTTAGTAGGCACCCAGTAAGTGCAGACGTTGTTAGTAAGTATCCTACCCAACTGCCAGCCCAACTTCCTCCTTGCCAACAGAACTCTGATGTGCCCAGGTCTCTCTGTCCTTTGTTTCCCATTTCCAGCCCTAGAAGCAGAATCTTGATGACTCTGGGAGAATTGCATTGATCCCAGTGACTGGGTTAGAGTGACTCTATGACTGGTTCTGGCCAGTGAGACATGGAGGAAAATCTGGAGGCTTCTGGGAAATGTTTCTTTGTTTCTTAAAAAATAGTCATAGAAAGAGATGGTTTCTCATCCTCTTCAGAATTTTGTCACACATCCGTTCTTTGTCATCTTAGGATGCGGCAAGTGTCTGGTGAAGATAAAGGGAACCAGCCCGAGGGCAGAACCTATGAAATTTATATTTGGATATGAATTTATATTCAAATATAAATCACTTGGATCCTTGAGAATTTTGAGTTGCTGAATTAACCAAGCAGTTCTACCTCTGAACCTCTTGTCATATGAGACTCTATCTCCTTGCTGAGACCAAATGGAGCTAAATCTCAAAGCATCTTAAAGTAATATTCATAACTAGCTCTCGTCTCTACTCTCGGGTTACTGTATCCCTCTGCCCCATATCGGTTCTTCCACCCTCCACCTCAGCAGGAGTTCATCTAAGATGTGGGGGGGTCTCGATGTCTGAAGCTCACCCTGAAAAACAAGAAATACACATGGGCACAGTTATCATCACTGATGATAACTACCCCCATTTCTTTAGCATATCCTTGGTGTGAGGCCAGCACCAAGCCCTTTGTACACACTATCTTTTAAAAATTAATTAATTAATTTTAATTGGAGGCTAATTACTTTACAGTATTGTAGTGGTTTTTGCCATACATTGNTGATGATAACTACCCCCATTTCTTTAGCATATCCTTGGTGTGAGGCCAGCACCAAGCCCTTTGTACACACTATCTTTTAAAAATTAATTAATTAATTTTAATTGGAGGCTAATTACTTTACAGTATTGTAGTGGTTTTTGCCATACATTGACATGAATCAGCCATGGGTGTGTACACACTATCTTAGTTATTGAAAGGGCTCCATGTCAGTAACTGTAGGGTAGGGACATAGTAGGGACTATAACTATTCTCATGTGATTGATGAGAAAACTGAAGGTCACAAAAGCTAAGTAGTTTTCTCAAGGTCTCAAAGCTAGTAAGTGGCAAAGTTAAGGGTCAAACCAGACTGGCCACATCCTAGTGCATCACTCTGAACTCTCCCCACTCACTAATTGTGGGACAGCAGACTCGCTGAGGGCAGGCACCTCTGCACCCAATGGTTTCTTAGGATCAATACACAAGTTCCCCGAGAGATATGAAATCTAATTAGACTCTAAAGGTAACTGAGTAAACGTCACTGTTCGACACACATACTCTGTGAGTTTTATTTAACCTGTCTGTAATTTAGAGTCTCTATTTGTGAGGTTGTGACAGAGACGTTCCACTGCCTCCTTCCCCAGGATATGAGAAGATAAATGTGATAACATTTTATCTAAAAGCATTTTGTGATATTGAGAGGAAAAGTACCATGGAAAGTCAGGCCACTGTTAATGGGATTGTAATAGCTCCTCCCAACTCACGCTATTCATAGTGGAATGGAACATCTTAATTTGTTGAAATTTTTCCATATGGCTCCTAAAGCTCTCAAGAGAAAAGGCTCTGTGAAAATGAAAATGAGAAAGCAGATGTATTTTCAGCTTCTGGTCAAATATTCCTTCATGAATAAGATTTTGCACTGGACAGAAGATGAGGTTTGTGTTCCTATTGTACAGAGCTGTTTGTAAAACAGGCAAAGGATAGACCCTTTCTTAGAGGAAATAGTTCTTACAGACAGATATCCTATATCTGCACAAATTATTTTTATTATGTTACTTAAATATGAACAAAGTTACCCTAGGTACAGAGTCCTTATACTGGAAGATCTAACATAATTATAAAACAGAGAAGTTTACAAATTAGATAAAAACAAAATGGCCAAGCCAAAAAACTTAGACTAATAACATTAACATAATAGTTGGACAGTGTTGTTTTGTTGAAATAAAAGAAGTTGGATTTGACAAAGGAAAACTCTTGTTTGATTCTAGAAGTTTCAGAGCTCTGGTTCTAGACTCAGACTGGGTTAAAATCTCAACTTTGCTTCTTACCAGCTGTCTGACTCTGGGTAAGTTAATTAATCTCCCTGAGACTCTGTCCCTTAACAGAAAAATGGAGATAACAGCAGTCATCTAAGAAAGACCTAATTTCCCCCCCAGTCAGTCTCTCCCATCAGGAAGCTTCCATAAGCCTCTTATCCTTCTCCATCAGAGGGCATATAGACTGAAAACCACAATCACAGAAAACTAACCAATCTGATCACATGGATAACAGCCTTGTCTAACTCAATTAAACTTTGAGCAATGTCATTTAGGGCCATACCAAGACAGATGGGTCATAGTGGAGAGTTCTGACAAAACATGGTCCACTAGAGAAGGGAATGGCAAACCACTTCAGTATTCTTGCCTTGAGAACCCCATGAACAGTATGAAAAGGCAAAAAGATAGAACACTGAAAGATGAACTCCCCAGGTCAGTAGGTGCCCAATATGCTACTGGAGGTCAGTGGAGAAATAACTCCAGAAAGAATGAAGAGGAAAAACAACACCCAGGTGTGGATGTGACTGGTGATAGAAGCAAGATCCGATGCTGTAAAGAGTAATATTGCCTAGGAACCTGGAATGTTAAGTCCATGAATCAAGGCAAATTGGAAGTGGTCAAATAGGAGAAGGCAAGAGTGAACATTGACATTCTAGAAATCAGCAAACTAAAATGGACTGGAATGGCTGAATTTAACTTAGGTGACCATTATATCTACTACTGTGGGCAAGAATACCTTAGAAAAAATGGAGTAGCCATTATAGTCAACAAAAGAGTTTGAAATGCAGTTCTTGGATACAGTCTCAAAAACGACAGAATGATCTCTGTTCATTTCCAAGGTAAACTATTCATATTACAGTAATCCAAGTCTATGCTCCAACCAGTAATGTTGAAGAAGCTGAAGCTGAACGGTTCTATGAAGACCTACAAGACCTTCTAGAACTAACACCCCAAAAAGATGTCCTTTTCATTATAGGAGACTGGAATGCAAAAATAGGAAGTCAAGAAATACCTGGAATAACAGCCAAATTTGGCCTTGGAGTACAGAATGAAGCAGGGTAAAGGCTAACAAGGTTTTGCCAAAAGAACACACTGTTAATAGCAAACACCTTTTTTCAACAACATGAGAGAAGACTCTACACATGGACATCACCAGATGGTCAATACCAAAATCAGATTGATTTTATTATTTGCAGCCAAAGATGAAAAAGCTCTATACAGTCAGCCAAAATAAGACTGGGAGCTGACTGTGGCTCGGATCCTGAACTCCTTATTGCCAAATTCAGACTTAAATTGAAGAAAGTAGGGAAAACCACTAGACCATTCAGGTATGATCTAAATCAAATCCCTCACGATTATACAGAGAAAGTGAGAAACAGATTAAAGGGATTAGATCTGATAGAGAGAGTGCCTAAAGAACTATGGATAGGAGGTTCGTGACATTGTACAGGAGGCAGTGATCAAGATCATCCCCAAGAAAAAGAAATTCAAAAAGGCAAAATGGTTGTCTGAGGAGGTCTTACAAAGAGCTATGGAAAGAAGAGACGTGAACAGCAAAGGAGAAAAAGAAAGATATACCCATTTGAAGGCAGAGTTCCAAAGAATAGCAAGAGGAGATAAGGAAGCCTTCCTCATGATCAGTGCAAAGAAATAGAGGAAAACAACAGAATGGGAAAGACTGGAGATCTCTTCAAGAAAATTAGAGATACCAAGGGAACATTTCATGCAAAGATGGGCTCGATAAAGGATACAAATAGTATGGACCAAACAGAAGCAGAAGATATCAAGAGGTGGCAAAAACACACAGAAGAGCTATACAAAAAAGATCTTCATGACCCAGATAATCATGATGGTGTGATCACTCACCTAGAGCCAGACATCCTAGAATGTGAAGTCAAATGGGCCTTAGGAAGCATCACTATGAACAAAGCTAGTGGAGGTGATGGAATTCCAGTTGAGCTATTTCAAATCCTGAAAGATGATGCTGTGAAAGTGCTACGCTCAATATGTCAGCAAATTTGGAAACTCAGCTGTGGCCACAGGACTGGAAAAGATCAGTTTTCATACCAATCCCAAAGAAAGGCAATGCCAAAGAATGCTCAAACTACCACACAGTTGCACTCATCTCACATACCAGCAAAGTATGCTCAAAATTCTCCAAGCCAGGCTTCAACAGTACGTGAACTATGAACTTCCAGATAGTCAAGATTGATTTAGAAAAGGCAGAGGAACCAGAGATCAAATTGCCAACCTCCACTGGATCATTAAAAAAGTAAGATAATTCCAGAAAAATATCTACTTCTACTTTATTGAATATGCCAAAGCCTTTGACTGTGTGGATCACAATAAACTGTGGAAAATTCTGAAAGAAATGGGAATACCAGACCACCTGACCTGCCTCCTGAGAAATCTATGCAGGTCAGGAAGCAACAGTTAGAACTGGACATGGAACAACACACTGGTTCCAAATCGGGAAAGGAATATGTCACGGCTGTATATTGTCACCCTGCTTATTTAACTTATATGCAGAGTACATCATGAGAAACGCTGGGCTGGATGAATTAGAAGCTGGAATTAAGATTGCCAGGAGAAATATCAATAACCTCAGATATGCAGACGACACCACCCTTACGTCAGAAAGCGAAGAAATAAAGAGCCTCTTAATGAAAGTGAAAGAGGAGAGTGAAAAAGTTGGCTTAAAGCTCAGCATTCAGAAAACTAAGATCATGGCATCTGGTCCCATCACTTTATGGCAAATAGATGGAGAAACAGTGGAAACAGTGACAGACTTTATTTTGGGGGGCTCCAAAATCACTACAGATGGTGACTGCAGCCATGAAATTAAAAAACACTTGCTCCTTGGAAGAAAAGTTATGACCAACCTAGACAGCTTATTAAAAAACAGAGACATTACTTTGCCAGCAAAGGTCCATCTAGTCAAAGCTATGTTTTTTTCCAGTAGAAATGTATGGATGTGAGAGTTGGACTATAAAGAAAGCTGAGAATTGAAGAATTGATGCTTTTGAACTATGGTGTTGGAGAAGACTCTTGAGAGTCCCTTGGACTGCAAGGAGATCCAACCAGTTCATCCTAAAGGAAATCAGTCCTGAATATTCATTGGAAGTACTGATGCTGAAGCTGAAACTCCAGTATTCTGGCCACCTAATGCAAAGAACTGACTCATTGGAAAAGACCCTGATATTGGGAAAGATTGAAGGCAGAAGGAGAAGAGGATGACAGAGGATGGCATCAGGATGACAGAGGATGAGATGGTTGGATGGCATCACTGACTCAATGGACATGAGTCTGAGTGAACTCCGAGAGTTGGTGATGGCCAGGGAGGCCTGGCGTGCTGCAGTCCATGGGGTCGAAAAGAGTCGGACCCAACTGAGCGACTGAACTGAACTGAACTGAACTGAAGAAAGGTCTAGTGAAGATGAAAGATGATAATGTTGGGGAGGGGAAATTTCCCTCTCTATCCTTCTTGAGTTCTATGGTTAGACTAAGAATAAAATAGATGTCAGAAGATAACAGGAGAAAAAGAAACAAATGTTAGTTTACGCACACGGAGGTCTCACAGAAATGGAACCATCCCCAAGAGTGACGAAAGCAGGCAGCTTTTATAATTTTTAGACAAAGAAACAATAAGTTTGAGAGGAACTGACCTGACAAAAAAGTTGAGTTTGGATGCTTAATTAGTAAAGAACTTAAGAAAAGTTGGGGTTTGGGTAGAAAATTAGTAAAGAAGCAACAAGGCTTGCTTATACAGTGTTCTCAGCTTTAAATTCCCTATCTCTGTTAATAAGGATGTCTTTCTACCTCCTGGTACAGGGAGGGCCCCTTTCATGTGGGACAAATACATGCTATTGAGGCATATTTGGGGGCTGCCTGCACTGGGCCCTAACAGTAAATCAATTACTTAGCACAGTGCCTAGTAAATGGCACCCCACTCCAGTACTCTTGCCTGGCGAATCCCATGGACGGAGGAGCCTGGTGGGCTGCAGTCCATGGGGTCACTAAGAGTCGGACACGACTGAGCGACTTCACTTTACTTTTCACTTTCAAGCATTGGAGAAGGAAATGACAACCCACTCCAGTGTTCTTGCCTGGAGAATCCCAGGGACAGGGGAGCCTGGTGGGCTGCCGTCTATGGGGTCGCACAGAGTCGGACACGACTGAAGTGACTTAGCAGCAGCAGCAGCAGCAGTAAATGTTAGCTGTTATTATTGCTAATATTACTTGTTTTACTTAATTAACGCGAGTTAAGGAGGTTCCTATTTTCCATCACTGTGCTTTGTATAGAGTTAATAACTTTGAGACTTTTCAAATTCAAGATGATCAGCTCTGATATTCAAGCAAGCCTTGTTAGCAAATGACCCTTGGATGCAAGTGCTAATGCTGCTGCTGCTGCTGCTGCTAAGTGCCTCATAAGCACAGGGTAGAATTCAGTGGTAGGTGCCCCTAACCTTGAAAGTAGCCAAGGGTTTTTTTTCATTCCATCTTCTTTTATCAGCTTGCGCTAAGTTCAAGAGTAATTAGGTAATGAAAAGTTTTTCATTTATTCATTTCAGAAATAATTATATTAACTACTCAGGTAAGGCAAATTTTAATACCATCTGAGCCACCAGGGAAGCCCAATACAGCAGCAACTTTAGCTTATTTTCAAGTGATAAGGCTGTTTTATATTGTTATTGAGTGGCACCTCATCAGCACTTGGAGAAGGCGATGACGCCTCACTCCAGTACTCTTGCCTTGTCCTCAGTTCCCTCAGATGTTTTCTGTTTTGTGCTGGGACATCTCTTTCTTGCAGGTTGGTCTTTATTTTGTGTTTGGGAGAATGTTCTTTCTCAGAGTTCAAGTGTCAAGCGACAGTCTTTATCTGATCGCCAAGAAGCCTTTGGTTCCCTCCAGAAGCTCCATAGAAACATTTGCCACTGTTAGCGGTCTACCTGGAAAGGCTCCCTCGTCTCACTCCTGAGTTTCACTCTGGGCCCGGGATGGCAGGGTGTTTTGCTGTTCTCCTTTTGGCGGGAAGAGTAGCTTCCTGAAAACGGGTTACCCCAATAGGCAGAAACACAGCCCCTGGGTATTCAATATTTGAGGACAATATTCTGCCTGGAGACAGAAGCCCAGGAGGGTGACTGTTAACTAGTTTATGCCGAAAATCTGTACGCAGGCAACTCAACTACCGCAAATCACCTGTTTTACATACTAGCATCTCTAATACTTTCTTGTAGAAAGAGAAACAACCTGTGCCATAAATATATACAAGTTCAATCTTAGAATACTTCAATTTGAGGTGAAATGCTCCTCACAGCTTTCAGGGTTTTACAGGCTTATGTGGG
>SJYX01021018.1:181915-214619 GCA_006410675.1 Oreotragus oreotragus | reverse complement strand
GGGTGGGGGGGGGGGGGGGGGGGAGGATACCCACACGTAATTGCAAATTAAAAAGTAACTCCTGGTACACTTAATTTCTGGATCCCATTTGTTAATTCTGATATTTGGTGTATGTTTTATTGACTCCTGTTTGGAATTCTGTATCTATGTTTTTGTGCTCGTGTGTACAGGAAAACAAATATTCCAGGGCTAGTGTGTTTTCACAAAGAATAATGAAGTATTTATGTAGTGGTATATTTAAGCAGCAAGACTGGAAATCCTTCTCTAAATTGATTTCTGTTTCCATGCTTTCAAAGGCATAATTGAAGAAAGAAAAGGCAATTTTGGATGCAAATGGCAGCCCACTCCAGTACTCTTGCCTGGAAAATTCCATGGACGGAGGAGCCTGGTAGGCTGCACTCCATGGGGTCGCTAGGAGTTGGATACGACTGAGCGACTTCACTTTCACTTTTCACTTTCATGCATTGGAGAAGGAAATGGCAACCCACTCCAGTATTTTTGCCTGGAGAATCCAAAGGATGAGGGAGCCTGGTGGGCTTCTGTCCATGGGGTCGCACAGAGTCGGACACGACTAAAGCGACTTAGCAGCAGCAGCAGCAGTACTTGAAAAACTGGTTAGGTTGGAATGGTTCAAAATGTAAAAAGCCTTACTTATGACCCACCCAAGATATGCATCCAACCTGGGATAAGAATCCGACCTGGGATACGCTCTCTCTCATACACTTGCTGACCCCACTCTCTCCTCCCTGTAAGTAAATTTTTCATATTCTTGTTTGAAAGAAGAAAAACACGTGCTCTCTCAGGGACTTGCCCTTCCTCAGCTCAGGCAAGCAAAACGTCAGCTAAAACCACCGCAGCCAGAATGGAAATGCCAAACTTGCAAGTCAACTTTTCCAGAGTTATAATCAAGGGGCTGTGAAGGATTAAGTCCTCTTTTCTTGGCTCAGCGAATCCTAGAGAAATTAACATCAATGCCACTTAATGGCAAGGGGTCTCTGCCTGCAGAGTTTACTAGGTTTGCATGAGAGAGAAGAAAAGGAAGAAAAGTTTCTGAAGCCAAATATAAAAATCCAGGACTTTCAGGTTAGCCAAAAATGGCCTTTTTACCTCCAGTGCCACAGAATTCATTGGCATCTGGCTGTGCCATAATAACTGCTATTAGCTGAGCACTAACTGTATGCCAGGCTTTTGACGTATATAATTTCGACTCCCCACAATAACCCAGCAAAAAAGGTAAAGTGAAAGTCGCTCAGTTGTGTCCGACTCTTTGCGCCCCCATGAACTATACAGTCCATGGAATTCTCCAGGCCAGAATACTGGAGTGGGTAGCCTTTCCCTTCTCCNAGTGAAAGTCGCTCAGTTGTGTCCGACTCTTTGCGCCCCCATGAACTATACAGTCCATGGAATTCTCCAGGCCAGAATACTGGAGTGGGTAGCCTTTCCCTTCTCCAGGGGATCTATCTTCCCAACCCAGGGATCCAACTCAAGTCTCTCGCATTGCAGGCAGATTCTTTACCAGCTGAGCCACAAGGGAAACCCAGCAAGAAAGGTAATCGTATCCTTATTTCATAGATGAAGGAGACAGAGGGTCAGAGAAGCTTGAAACTTGTCTAAGTCACATACCCAATAAATTGTGAAATTGGGCTTTGACCTTAGCTCTGCTTGACTCAAAACTTGTTCTCTTTCTGTTTTCTGCTCCATATTTGCTTATTGCAGAGACAGAGCCCAGATGGTGCCCCAAGAGTGACATTGGTACCAGGTAGTAAAGAAACTCTAAGAGGGTAGGCTAGAACGCAGCTTTCTCTGTGACACCATCCAGAAGAGCACGGAGTCTGTGACCCTGGAGAGACGATATCAGTACTAATAACCTGCTGTCTACTGGACATCTCCCCAAGGCTGTCTCTTGGGACCTAAGTTGTTTAGTCGCTCAGTCGTGTCTGACTCTTTGCGATCCCACGGATTGCAGCACGCCAGGTTTCCCTGTCTTTCACCATCTCCTGGAGCTTGCTCAAACTCATGTCCATCGAGTCAGTGATACCAGCCAACCAGCTCATCCTCTGTCATCCCCTTCTCTTCCTGCCCTCAATCTTTCCCAGCATCAGGGTCTTTTCCAATGAGTAATTCTGATATTTGGTGTATGTTTTATTGACTCCTGTTTGGAATTCTGTATCTATGTTTTTGTGCTCGTGTGTACAGGAAAACAAATATTCCAGGGCTAGTGTGTTTTCACAAAGAATAATGAAGTATTTATGTAGTGGTATATTTAAGCAGCAAGACTGGAAATCCTTCTCTAAATTGATTTCTGTTTCCATGCTTTCAAAGGCATAATTGAAGAAAGAAAAGGCAATTTTGGATGCAAATGGCAGCCCACTCCAGTACTCTTGCCTGGAAAATTCCATGGACGGAGGAGCCTGGTAGGCTGCACTCCATGGGGTCGCTAGGAGTTGGATACGACTGAGCGACTTCACTTTCACTTTTCACTTTCATGCATTGGAGAAGGAAATGGCAACCCACTCCAGTATTTTTGCCTGGAGAATCCAAAGGATGAGGGAGCCTGGTGGGCTTCTGTCCATGGGGTCGCACAGAGTCGGACACGACTAAAGCGACTTAGCAGCAGCAGCAGCAGTACTTGAAAAACTGGTTAGGTTGGAATGGTTCAAAATGTAAAAAGCCTTACTTATGACCCACCCAAGATATGCATCCAACCTGGGATAAGAATCCGACCTGGGATACGCTCTCTCTCATACACTTGCTGACCCCACTCTCTCCTCCCTGTAAGTAAATTTTTCATATTCTTGTTTGAAAGAAGAAAAACACGTGCTCTCTCAGGGACTTGCCCTTCCTCAGCTCAGGCAAGCAAAACGTCAGCTAAAACCACCGCAGCCAGAATGGAAATGCCAAACTTGCAAGTCAACTTTTCCAGAGTTATAATCAAGGGGCTGTGAAGGATTAAGTCCTCTTTTCTTGGCTCAGCGAATCCTAGAGAAATTAACATCAATGCCACTTAATGGCAAGGGGTCTCTGCCTGCAGAGTTTACTAGGTTTGCATGAGAGAGAAGAAAAGGAAGAAAAGTTTCTGAAGCCAAATATAAAAATCCAGGACTTTCAGGTTAGCCAAAAATGGCCTTTTTACCTCCAGTGCCACAGAATTCATTGGCATCTGGCTGTGCCATAATAACTGCTATTAGCTGAGCACTAACTGTATGCCAGGCTTTTGACGTATATAATTTCGACTCCCCACAATAACCCAGCAAAAAAGGTAAAGTGAAAGTCGCTCAGTTGTGTCCGACTCTTTGCGCCCCCATGAACTATACAGTCCATGGAATTCTCCAGGCCAGAATACTGGAGTGGGTAGCCTTTCCCTTCTCCAGGGGATCTATCTTCCCAACCCAGGGATCCAACTCAAGTCTCTCGCATTGCAGGCAGATTCTTTACCAGCTGAGCCACAAGGGAAACCCAGCAAGAAAGGTAATCGTATCCTTATTTCATAGATGAAGGAGACAGAGGGTCAGAGAAGCTTGAAACTTGTCTAAGTCACATACCCAATAAATTGTGAAATTGGGCTTTGACCTTAGCTCTGCTTGACTCAAAACTTGTTCTCTTTCTGTTTTCTGCTCCATATTTGCTTATTGCAGAGACAGAGCCCAGATGGTGCCCCAAGAGTGACATTGGTACCAGGTAGTAAAGAAACTCTAAGAGGGTAGGCTAGAACGCAGCTTTCTCTGTGACACCATCCAGAAGAGCACGGAGTCTGTGACCCTGGAGAGACGATATCAGTACTAATAACCTGCTGTCTACTGGACATCTCCCCAAGGCTGTCTCTTGGGACCTAAGTTGTTTAGTCGCTCAGTCGTGTCTGACTCTTTGCGATCCCACGGATTGCAGCACGCCAGGTTTCCCTGTCTTTCACCATCTCCTGGAGCTTGCTCAAACTCATGTCCATCGAGTCAGTGATACCAGCCAACCAGCTCATCCTCTGTCATCCCCTTCTCTTCCTGCCCTCAATCTTTCCCAGCATCAGGGTCTTTTCCAATGAGTTGGTTCTTTGCATCAGGTGGCCAAAGTATTGGAGCTTCACTTTCACCATCAGTCCTGCTAACGAGTAGGTCACTTATTCAGAACTCATGCTGCCTTCTGCCTGGGGGTGCCCTTTCTCTCAGGAGGACTCAGCCCGGGTAGAGTCTGACGTCTCTTCTGACCCCCTACAGGGAATTTGACAATGCCCTCCTATATGCACTCACACTGTCCCCCGTCCAGAGTCCTACCACCCACATCTCATCCCTATCCAAGAAAGGAACAATATATCTCTCAAGTCGTGTTTTCTTCTTCCTTATTTTTCATTTTATTCTATCTGTGTGTCTTGGTTAGATAGTAAGTTTCCCATTTCTAACAAACCTTCATTCGTGCATGCCAATAGTTACAGATCCCGTGAAATCAATTCCTGTTGTGAACATTGTATGACATGGTTTGAAAATATAATGAATCGATAGATGCTGGCCAAAACCACTTGATCAGTGAGCGCCATCTGTTACTGCTTTCACTGAGTCTTGACTTCTCTCCATTTTCGGGCCTATCTTTTGCTCAGGCTGTAGGCCTCTGATACCAGCCCCCCCAAGTCTTGTGCAATATGGAAAGTAGTCTTGAGCAATATAGAAAGTAATAGCTGTCCAAGGAGGCATGTGTGCTCAGAAGCCATCTAGCGTATCCTCCTCGGGCAATGGAAAGAGTACGGAGTTCGGAATCACAAGACCTAGCTTAGTGGCCATGTGATTGTAGAGAAGTCACTTTGTGTGGTTTATCTCATCTCTAAAGCAGTATTACCTCATGGAGTTTTTGTTGGTTGTGTTTGGTTCACTAGACACCACTGGCACAGGACTTAGGACTCATACAGAGGCCCTCAAAAGTAATTATCTGGCCCAGATAATTAGATCCAAATTATAAAAATAAAGCTTCAAAATGAAATTTAATAAGAAAACAACTAAACCCCTAAAAAGATATAACATTAGATCCACTTTTTTAGTAGTTTAGTCTTTCTGAAGCTCTCACTACATTAGAAAATTAGTTGTGGGTTAAATTTTTTTTTTTTTTTTACTTTGCAAAAATTCCTGAGAATCTAGATGATCTCCAAGGAATGATTGCTGACCCTAAATTATATAACTTGAGCAAAGCAAACAATTTTAAATTACTATGATAAAATTATATTTAAAGTGAGTTATGGGTACATTTCAGTATGTTTGCTATGATGCGGGAAGCTCCAAAACTCAGTCTGAGGACCCAGGGTGATCTTCAAATAATGTGAGTTATGAGGCTTAAGGGCTTTACATACGTGTTTAGTGAACAGGTTTCCCAGGTGGCTCAGTGGTAAAGAATCCATCTGCCAATGTAGGAGACACAAAGAGACATGAGTTTGATCTCTGGGTAGGGAAGATCCCCTGGAACAGGAAATGGCAATCCACTCCAATATTCTTGCCTGGAAAATCCCATGGACAGAGGATCCTGGGGATGTGAGGGGGGTGCGGGTACAGTCCATAGGGTCACAAAGACTTGGACACAACTCAGCATGCACGCATTTACCATCTGCATTTACCACCTGGAAAGATCTACGGAAGAAATGTCATTGCCCCCAAAGTCCACCAGCCAGGAAACTCTGGGAGCCATTAACCCGGCGGTTCTCAAATCTACCCGATTATTCAAAACTGGAAGGGAGTCTGGGTGATACCTGGGAATGGGTGTTTTAACCAGCACTCCAGATGATTCTAACAGACCAGATTTGGGAACAACTGGATTTTAACCAGAGTTCCTCCCCCATCTCAGTTCATTTCATTTTGTCCTAGGTTTGCCCTTTTGGAAAGGAACAGCTGATTGCTCTCGTCTTCATGAACTTGACTGCTGCCAAGTCTTTCTCAGCCAGGCAGGATGAGCCCAATGCCATTCACGACCCAGTGAAACACGGCTTTGTCTCCAGCCCTTTTCCACCTCAAGCCCTCCCAGTCCCTAAGGACTTACTTCCCTACGTGCCGTTTCCCCTCCAGATCTCATCCTCTGCACTGTCCTTAAATCTCCTCCTGTACTCTCAGATGCTGGCTGGCCTGTCTCTACTCTTCCCTGCAGTGTGTTTTCTCTTCTCATTTTGCACTAATGGGCAGTAGCAGGGACTGCAGGGTAAGAGCTCTATTGTTGCTGGAGGTCAAGAGAGTGGAAATAGGAAAGAAGCCGTGGTATATCCTGAGACGTCAGCAGAGCCAGAGTTGCTGGGGGTGTGGGGATGGGAAGAGAGGGAGGGAGAGGTTGACCTTTGCCCTTACCAGGACTTTCCCCTTCCTGGGGCAGGAAGTGAATTGGACGACAGAATTTTAGATCCGGGTGGGGCCTGACTCTACTAATCCAGACTGGAGTTTGGAAGGAGGTTGTCGGCTGGAAATGTGATGCTTGGTATGGTAATTTTAGTAAGAGTTTTATTTTGGCTGCAAAGGTCGAGCTGGTTGCCCTTCTCCCCTGGGAGAGGCCTTCCGCCCTTGAGGTCCTTGTGCACGGTTGATTTGTAAGAAGAACACCACCAGAATTATTCAGCATTTACCTACAGGCCCAGGGCATACCTCAAAGACTGCAGATTTCATTATTTTTAATGGGATGCAGCTAATTTAACGGCAGTATAGTAGATGATTAAAATTAAGATAAATTTTCTTATTGCATTCAGAGAAGGAAATGGCAGTCCACTCCAGTACTCTTGCCTGGAAAATCCCATGGACAGAGGAGCCTGGTAGGCTACAGTCCATGGGGTCACAAAGAGTCGGACACGACTGAGTGACTTCACTTTCTTATTGCATTAGCTCCTTGGCACGCTCAGATTTTGCTTTATAACTGTGCAGATAACACCACCAGCAACTGCTGTGTGCCAGTGATTCATTTACATCAGAATCCGCCCCCCCCACCCAGGGTGAGGGGGCGGTGGGTTGCTGAAAATGCAGATTCCTGGGCCCAGGTGCCTGAAGTTGAAATATCTGGGGTGTGAGGCCCAGGAATCTGTATGCTTAGATAGACTTTCAGGTGACCCTTAAGAATTGTAGGGACTTCCCTGGCAGTCCAGTGGTTAAGACTTCACCTTCCGATGCAGGAGGTGTGGGTTTGATCCCTGGTCGGGCAGCTAAGATCCCACTTGCTGCATGGCCTAAAAATCAAAGCAGTGTTGTAACAGATTCAATAAAACTTTAAAAATGGTCCAAAAGAAAATCTTAAAAAAAAAAAAAAGAATTCCGAAGAGGGCTTTAATGAGTATCTATTATGGGCTGGAGACATTATCTTACTAGAAAAAATTTTTCTCAACCATCTTATAAGGATCAGTTCAGTCTGTGGAAAATTCTGAAAGAGATGGGAATACCAGACCACCTAACCTGCCTCTTGAGAAATCTGTATGCAGGTCAGGAAGCAACAGTTAGAACTGGACATGGAACAACAGACTGGTTCCAAATAGGAAAAGGAGTACGTCAAGGCTGTATATTGTCTCCCTGCTTATTTAACTTCTATGCAGAGTACATCATGAGAAACGCTGGACTGGAAGAAACACAAGCTGGAATCAACATTGTCAGGAGAAATATCAATAACTTCAGATATGCAGATGACACCACCCTTATGGCAGAAAGTGAAGAGGAGCTAAAAAGCCTCTTGATGAAAGTGAAGGAGGAGAGCGAAAAAGTTGGCTTAAAGCTCAACATTCAGAAAACGAAGATCATGGCATCTAGTCCCATCACTTCCTGGGAAATAGATGGGGAAACAGTGGAAACAGTGTCAAACTTTATTTTGGGGGGCTCCAAAATCACTGCAGATGGTGACTGCAGCCATGAAATTAAAAGAAATTTACTCCTTGGAAGAAAAGTTATGACCAACCTAGATAGCATATTCAAAAGCAGAGACATTACATTGCCAACTATGATCTGTCTAGTCAAGGCTATGGTTTTTCCTGTGGTCATGTATGGATTTGAGAGTTGGACTATGCAGAAAGCTGAGCGCCGAAGAATTGATGCTTTCA
Organism: Oreotragus oreotragus; assembly: GCA_006410675.1. Lineage (NCBI taxonomy): Eukaryota > Metazoa > Chordata > Mammalia > Artiodactyla > Bovidae > Oreotragus > Oreotragus oreotragus. Next base: position 206,593 of record SJYX01021018.1, on the reverse strand, counting down.
AACTGTGGTGTTGTAGAAGAGTCTTGAGAGTCCCTTGGACTGCAAGGAGATCCAACCAGTCCATTCTGAAGGAGATCAGCCCTGGGATTTCTTTGGAGGGAATGATGCTAAAGCTGAAACTCCGGTACTTTGGCCACCTCATGAAAAGAGTTGACTCATTGGAAAAGACTCTGATGCTGGGAGGGACTGGGGGCAGGAGGAGAAGGGGACAAGAGAGGATGAGATGGCTGGATGGTATCACTGACTCGATGGACGTGAGTCTGAGTGAACTCCGGGAGTTGGGGATGGACAGGGAGGCCTGGCGTGCTGTGATCATGGGGTCACAAAGAGTCGGATACGACTGAGCGACTGAACTGAACTAAACAGCAGAAACTAACACAACACTAAAAAGCAATTATATTCCCATAAAAATAAAACTCAAAAAAAGAAACAGGCTGAGAAATGACAGAGATAATGGAGTTAATAGATAAAGATAGTAAAACAACTATAAATCTTATAATTATGTTCAAGGCAATAAAGAATAATGTGTACATAATGAGGAAAAAATAAAAGATATAAAATTGCCACAAGTACATTTTAAGATGTATGTAAGCCAAATAATTTTTTTGTATACCTTAAATGTATATCAGTAAAACTAGAAGAGAAAAAAAAGATCCAAGTGAAAGTTACAGAGATTAAAAATATGATACTGAAATGAAAAATAAACTAGATGGAATTAAAAGCAAACTAGATTCTGCAGAAGAATAAATTAGTGAACTTGTAGCTGTAGCAATAGAAACCATTCAAAGTAAAGCACATAGAGAAAAAACAAGTCTGAAAGAAAAGAACAGAACTTTACTGAGTTGTGCTGCAGTACTGAGTAGTCTAACAGATTTGTAATTGGAATACTTAAAGGAGAAAAAAAGAAGAAAAATATTTAGAGAAATGATACTTGAACACTTCCAAATTTGAGAAAAATGAGAAACCCAAATATCCATGAAGCTTAACAAACTCCAAACAGAAGAAACATAAAGAAAGTCACACATTATCAAATTTTTGAAAACTAGTGATAAAGAATCGTATAAAGCAGTTAGAGAAAAAAAGGCTTACTACAAGAGCAAAGTAAGAATGACAATAAATTTTTATTCAGAAACTGTGAAGTTCAGGAGATAATAAAACAGTATTTTTAAGAATTGAAAGAAAATGTTAATCCAGAATTCCATACTCAGTGAAAATATCTTTCAAAAAAGAAACAAAAGTTGAGATAATTTATTGCTAGCAGATTTTTACTACAGGAAATGTTAAAGGAATTGTTTCAAGAATAAAGAAACAGATGCCAGACCAAAACTGTGTTTCTCCACAAGAGAAATGAAGAGTATCCAACATGGCAAATATGTGAATAAATTTGGAACACATTTTCCAGTTTAAAACGTTTTTAAAAAGAGTGCTATTTAAAGCAAAAAGCGACAATGTATTTTGGAGTTTATAACATGTAGAATTAAAATGTCTGATAACGATAGCACAGAATATTGGGTGGGAGGAAGGAAATACAAATTTACTATTGTAAGGTTTATATATTATATATGAAAAATATTTGAATCTAGACTGTGATCCGGGGAAGGCAATGGCACCCCACCCCAGTACTCTTGCCTTGAAAATCCAATGGACGGAGTAGCCTGGTGGGCTGCAATCCATGGGGTCGCTAACAGTCGGACAGACTGAGCAACTTCACTTTCACTTTTCTCTTTCATGCATTGGAAAAGGAAATGGCAACCCACTCCAGTATTCTTGCCTGGAGAATCCCAGGGATGGGGGAGCCTGGTGGGATGCCGTCTATGGGGTCACACAGAGTCAGACACGACTGAAGTGACTTAGCAGCAGCAGCAGCAGCAGCAGACTGTGATCAGTGTAAACGCTAGAGTAAATCAATAAATAAATGTGATTTATCTAATAAGACAAGTATGGAGACAAAATGAAATCATAAAAAGTATTCTTCCTAAATGAAGGTATGAAAAGGAGCAAAAAAACAACAAAGAGCAAATAAAAAAATCAGTATGGTAGACGCAAATGCAGCCATATGGATAATTACATTAAATGAGAGTGGTTTAAACACTCATGCCAAAAGACAGAGATATATATAAAAACAAGACTCAATTATGCATTGTATATAAGAAATTCACTTAAATATAAAAACATAAGATAGGCTCCTAGCCACAGCAACTAGATAAGAAAATTGAAGACATCTAATTGGAAATGAAGAAATAAAACTGTCACCATTTGCAAATAACATATACAGTAAACCCTAAAGACTCCACCCAAAAATGATTAGAACTAATAAATGCAGTAAGACTGCAGGATTCAAAATCAACATGCAGAAATCTGTTGGTTTTTATACACTAATAATGAACTAACAGAAAGAGAAATGAAGGGGGAAAAGCCCATTTATAATTTGCATGAAAAATAATAAAATACATAGGAATCAGTTCAGTTCAGTTCAGTCACTCAGTCGTGTCTGACTCTTTGCGACCCCATGAACTGCAGCACGCCAGGCCTCCCTCTCCATCACCAACTTCCGGGGTCCACCCAAACCCATATCCATTGAGTTGGTGATACCATCCAACCATCTCATCCTCTGTCGTCCCCCCTTCTTCTCCTGCCCTCAATCTTTCCCAGCATCAGGGTCTTTTCCAATGAGTCAGCTCTTCACATGAGGTAGTCATAGTATTAGAGTTTTAGCTTCAACATCAGTCCTTCCAATGAACACCTAGGACTGATCTCCTTTAGGATGGACTGGTTGGATCTCCTTGCAGTCCAAAGGACTCTCAAGAGTCTTCTCCAACACCACAGTTCAAAAGCATCAATTCTTCAGCGCTCAGCTTTCTTTATAGTCCAACTCTCACATCCATACATGACCACTGGAAAAACCATAGCCTTGACTAGTCAGACCTTTGTTGGCAAAGTAATGTCTCTGCTTTTCAATATGCTGTCTAGGTTGGTCATAATCAAAGAGGTGAAAAACCCGTATACAAAAACCAAAAGGCATTAATGAAAAAAATTGAAGAAGACACAGATAAATGGAAAGATATGATGTGTTCAGGGATTGAAAGAGTTAACAGTTCTTACATTGCCATGCTACCAAAGGTAACCTACAGATTCAATGTAATCCCTAACAAAGTTTCAATGGCATTTTTCAGAGAAATAGAACTATCAATCCTAAAATTTATAAGGAACTACAAAAGATCAAGAAGATAAAGCTGATGTCATAATGCTTTCTGATTTCAAACTGAATTACAAAGCTACAGTAATTAAAATAGTATGGTATTGACATAAAAATACACATAGATACACAGAAAAGAATAGTGATTACAGGAGTCAACTTATGCTATAAATATGGTCAAATCAACTTATGACAAAACATCCAAGAATATACAATGGGGAAAGGACAGTCTCTTCAATGGTGTTGGGAAAACTGTACAACCACATGCAAAATGATGAAACTGGACCACTAGATCTCACGCTATACACAAAATTAACTCAATGGATTAAATACTTGAATATAAGATCTGAGATCATAAGACCCTTTGAAGAAAACAGATGGTATGTTCCTTGATATTGGTCTTGGTGATGATTTTTTGCATTTGACATCAAAAAGAAAAACAAATACTTTAGGATCTCACTTACATGTGGAATCTAAAAAACCAAAAAACAAAATCCAACTCATAGATACAGAGAACAGACCCAGTTCAGTTCAGTTGCTCAGTCGTGTCCGACTCTTTGCAACCCCATGAATCGCAGCACGCCAGGCCTCCCTGTCCATCACCAACTCCCGGAGTTCACTCAGACTCACATCCATCGAGTCCGTGATGCCATCCAGCCATCTCATCCTCTGTCATCCCCTTCTCCTCCTGCCCCCAATCCCTCCCAGCATCAGAGTCTTTTCCAATGAGTCAGCTCTTCGCATGAGGTGGCCAAAGTACTGGAGTTTGGCAGGTGCCAAAAGTAGGGAGTACTGAGCAGGAAAAATGGACAATGGTGGTCAAGTGGTACAAACGTCCATTATAAAATAAATAAGTTCTGGGGATGTGATGTACAGAATGATGACTATAGTTAATACTCTATTATATATTTGAAATTGTGTAAGAGAGTAGGTCTTAAAAACCCTCAGGAAAAAGCTTTTTATAACTATGTGTGGTGATGAATGTTCACTAGACTTTTTGTGGTAATCACTTCACAATATACACGAATATAAAATCATTATATTGCATACCTGAAATTAATATGTCAATTATATCTCAAGTTTTGAAATGCGTACAGGCTGCATATTTAAAAACTGAAAAAGGTGTACAATGCAAACTCTATCAAACCAAATGAAATCTAGTGTGGCTATATTGATATTAGACAAAGTATGTTTCAGAACAAGGAATATTGACACAGATAATGAAGAGCAATAATGATAAAGGAGTTGATTCTTCAAAAGGACTTAATCTTTAAGAGTGTGCAGCTAACAACAGAACTTCAAAATACATGTACCAAAACCGATAGAACAAAAAGGAGAAATAGACAAATCCTTACGCGTGGTTGGATTTGTCTATTAAACATTTGTCTCTTAAAGCTTGATGCCCCAAATCAGTAAGGACATGGACCAGCTTGACTTAACTGACACTTATCAGATACCCAGCCAACAGTGCATATGCAACATTCATCAACATGGGCTAAATGCTGGGCAGAAAAATCAAATATCACAAGGTATACAGCTAACCCATAACTGTTCCCAGAAAGGAGCCTGGATCCCTAAGTCATTGTATGGAGAAAGAAATACCATCCATAGACCAGGAACATCCACATCAGACAAACACGTGAATGAAACAGAAATTTTAAGTGGGTTAAGCCACAGAGCTCTTGAGGTTTACTTTTCAAAGCAAATAGTGATATTGTAACTACTAAAAACAGAATGTATATTCAGAACTGCAGTTAAAACATGGGGTATAGGATCAGAACTAGGAGGGAAAGACACTGGCCAAGAAATATGAGAACGGACTGAGGAAAGGCGGGTGTGGTGGACCGGGTTAAGATCTTCGCCAGAGAACATCAGTGCCAGGATGATGAAACATCACAGTCAAAAGATACTGCGGGACCCTCTGCTGGGCACTTTCCAGGGCTCAGAATTTACTGGGCACATGGCTGGTGCTCCTGGAAATTGCCACCCCAGGCTGTGGTGCTGTTGACAAATTCAGAGTGGAATCATCGGCACTGGTATCTCTAGATCAGAGGGATACCTAAGGCACCTTAGAGTCGTGATTGTTGTGTGCATGGCACAAATAAGATTCAAGGTGGACCTACTCCTCTGTGGACCCAAGGGCTGTGACTCCATTCATTCCTCTTCCTGCTCAGGAAAGCATATTAAAAGGCAAGAGATTGAGGATGGTGTTGTTACAAGTATAATCTTGAATTTTCATTTTTTCATATTAAAAGATGGATTTTAAGTTTATATAAGTGTAAATTACTCACAAATCAATAAGAACAAACTGTTGGGACACCTCTCAAAACTGGAAACATTTTGTTAGTATGATGCTGCCACTGAAGCATACAGGTCTTACCCAATCCTCTACTGACCTTCTACATCTTTCCTGACCAATCAGCCTGCCTCTGCTTGAACACCTCCAGTAATTCACTCCACACCAGGCATTCACTTTTACCAGTGGGCAGTTGGCCCAGGGGGCTCCCTCCTGCCTCCAAGCAGAGTGGCCTAGTGATTAGAGGGCTTTGAGAGTGTGCTCAGATTCCAGTTTCAGCCCTGCCACTTATTATAGGGTAAACCAGGCAAGTTACCACCCTTGCTGAACCTCAGTTCCCTCATCCATAAAGAGAGATAATTGTGTCAAAACCCTAGGATTGTTGTGGCTAAGTGGCTCATGGCTTGAGTAAACAGATGAAGAAATAGATCCTAAGCAAAGAGAGCCAGGACAAAGATGATGTCAGAAGTGGTAGGAGCCTTGAGAACGATCCAATCCATCCTTCCTCTCATGGAGAGGGAGATGGAGGTCCAAAAATGAAACAGATCATGTCTGCAAGGCCAGTGCCCCAAAGCTGTGTAGAAGGGAGCAGAGAGAAGAAATGTCTGTGGTGAGGATGCAGGGATGCAGGCATGCCTATGCATGAGGTGCCAGCTGTTTATAGCAGCACGGGGCCAGGTGTCCCTGGATCCCTTTACACATGAGGGCCACGAAGTGAACACCACATGTCAGGCACCAGCCAGCTAGGTCCAGGGCTGCTCCTGAGACTCCATTCACCAGCCTGACCCAGGCAGGCCCAGGCCAGCAGGTGTTTCTGGACCTACTTCAGCTTCTCCCCAGACCTCCACATGCTTGTGGTCCCAGGTAACCAAGAGTTACCCACAAAGAGGTGCTTGCCATAATACCTCAGCTGCGTGATTTTGGGGATATTCCCCAGCCAAGGATTGAACCAATGTCCCCTGCATTGGCAGGCAAATTCTTAACCACTGGACTGCCAGGAGAGTCCCTCAGCAAAATTTTAATTTAACTTCATTCCAAAAAAATTATTATGGTATAAAATAGGAAGACAAATTAACATGGATTAAAACTTTTACACTAACATACTTTAGGGGATCACATTCAACAAAAACATGGATCTGCTATGGTTTAATAACAAATTAAAAATACATAGCATAATTTTAAAAGGATAATAAATTTAAGTTAAATATTTCATGTGCAAAATAAATCTGCATTCACAAAACTAGTACACTTTGCATTTTGCACTATTTCATTGTTCTGTTTGGATTTTGAGATTATTCTTGCCCACAGTTACCTTTTTAACTTTTAATTTTTAATTCTATTTTAGATTCAAAGTAAGTTGCATGGGTAATAGAGAAAGGTCTGGTGTACCCTCCACCTTGTTCTCCTCAGTGACACCTTCGGTTAAGTAACTATAATTCATCAAAATTAAAAGCAGGAAGCTGATGTTGGTACATGTGTGTCGTTCTTTGTCATTTGGCCACCTGTCTAGTAATCATCAGCCCATTCAGGATACATAACTGTCACACTTTACACTTGGCTCTCTGCTTCACTGGTGTAAGTTTTAAAAAAATTATTATCATTATTTATTTATTAGGCTGGGCCAGGTCTTAGTCGCAGCAAGCAAACTCTTAGCCGTGGCATGTGGGATCTAAGTTCCCTGTGCAGGGATTGAAGCCAGGCCCCCGGCGCTGCGAGCTCAAAGTCTTAGCCACTGAACCACCAGGGATGTCCCTGTTGTAAAGTTTAAACACTAGTAAAAAATAAAACCGGCAGAAAGTAGATTTGGAGCCTGAGGTCTGTCTTTGTCTTCGCAGTCACCCTGCTTTCAGGATGGACACGGACTTTACCATTGATCTCAGGAGTGTGTGATCCTGCTGGGGCTCACCAATGGTCCCCAAACCTCACAGACTCAAGATGTATGTCAGGCTCTACTGCCTAACTTCTAGTTATCTAAGTAACTTCCATGCAGACCACAGTTTTCACGAAAAGGTAAATAATAGTGTGTGATAGCCTAAAGCTTCCATATATTATAAAAACAATGATAACAGCAGCAGTTGTTTAGAACTTAAACCAGCATAAGATGTGGGTAAGGGAGGAGAGTTTCGTGATTGACATTGTTTAAAATAGCAGATACACGGTGATAAAAAAAAAAGAGACCAACTTTTAGACAGCTTTGTTATTGCTCTTCAATTCTCTGTAGATAACGTATCACTTATGGTCTTGTCTTCTGCAGACCCTGCTTTGACCCCACCCTTGGGATGCAGCCACTCAGGCTCTTCCTTTCGGTTTTGTAGCACCGCTGACCCAGGCTGAAGTTGAAATTTCAGTCTGGACCTTCTACTTGGGATGGATGTTAGGTATTTAAATGAGAGGCTCCAGAATAGGGCTGTTGCTTACAGCTGTGCAGCTTGATCTCTGCACACAAGTACCCAACTCAAGAGTAAGTGAGAGACTCAACCCAGCCTGTGCTTGACTGCTGCAGCTGTGCCTACCTTAAGGAAGTGGTGTCTTTATGCAATTTGTACAAAGGTGCTGTATGGGCAGTGTTGTGGGGTGAGCTCTGCTCCCCAAAGAGATATGCTATAGTCCTAACTCCCAGGACCTGTGAACATCACTTTATTCGGAAATAGGGTCTCTGTAGGTGTAGTCAGTTATGATGAATGAAGGTAATTCTAAAGCAATGACAAGAAGGCTTCTAAGGAGGGAGATGAAGACACAGACGTACAGAGGAAGAGGCTATTCAACTACAGAGGCTGAGACTGGAGTGATGCAGCCAGAAGTCAGGGGTCATCGGCAGCCACAAGAAGTTGGAAGAGAAGCAGAAGGATCCTCCTTGGAGCCTTCGAGCAAGTACAGCCCTGCCGACATTTTAATTTCAGACTTCCAACCTCCAGCACTCAAAAAACAGATTTCTGCTGTTTAAGTCAGCAAGTTTGTGATGCTTTCTTATGACAGCCAAAGGAAACTCATACAGGCAGTGATGGCTTTGTTCTAGAATCCTTTTTTTAACTATTTTAAAATATCAGAACTTATCCCCTTCTCCCTAGAAAACATAAAGTTCTCCCCACCGTGGTGAAGGTGGGGTTGGTGAAAGTTGTTGTCAAGGACATTAAAGGCCTTTGGCGGAGATTTAAAAAAACACACATGATACATAAATAAACAAATACTTGTTTCTTGGGGGTGGGGTGGGGTGGGGAACAACCTGTTTTCTGCTGCCACCAGAAGGGCAGGCCGGAGAAAGAGACAATTGGGAGCTAAGTTGTTGCTCCGGGAGCAGCCGGCAGAGGGCGCGCGGGCTGCACGCAGGCAGGTTGGTCACACCTGCGCTCAGCTAGGGCCTGGCGCCTCACAGGCCTTCTAGAAGGAGAGCGCAGGCCTGGAGCAACTTTCACAGCTCTCTCTTCTTTTCGTCGGAACTTCCACGTGCCAACTTGGCTCTCCTGGGGCCACCCCTGGTCTCTTACACCCTCTGGGAGTTCACTCACCCTCAGTGTCTCAGGGATGGGGAACTGTCCAAAGTTCCCAGCAGAGACAGCTAAGGCTGGAGGGAAGGAGCAAGGACTCACCTGAGTCATCAGTCCTGTTGGGGTATCTGCATCTTCTCTCTCCTCACCCATCCTGAGAAGGTGCCCGGCTTCATTCCAAGTTCTGAAACCTAAGGCTGGACCTGTGCAAGGGAGTCGGGGGCTGGGGGAGGGTTGACAGAACACTTGACAAGGACTTGCCAGTCCCTTGGCAGCCAGGGACTCCAGGACACAAAAGAGGAGTCCCGCAGCCTGGGCTTCCGTCCCTGCTCTCAGCTCTGACCTCGACTTGAGCTTCTGCAAGAGGATGCCTAGGTGGACCGGAGAGTTGGGGATGGGAGAAAATCATGCCAGCATTTTTTTCCCCAAGAATTTAAAGTTTATTTTTATTTTATTCCTTATTAATCTGGGAAATTCTTTGTTTTTCTTTTTTAACATTTATTTATTTTTAATTGAAGGACAATTGCTTTATAGTATTGCGTTGGTTTCTACCAAACATTAACATGAATTAGTCATAGGTTTACCCATGTCCCCTCCCACCTGAACACCCCTCCCACCTCCCTCCCTATCCTGCCCCTCTAGGTGGTCATCGAGCCCCAGTTTGAGTTCCCTGAGTCATACAGCAAATGCCTATTGCATGCCAGCACCTTTACCTAGAACCACCCAGCTGCATCTTTGCACTCAGGCCTCCAAGACTGCCTTGAAATGCATACATGCAGTGCCAGCATCTTCTGCCATGACCTCTGCACTGTCCCTGTTCCTCTCAGGGCTTTGCTCTCCATCTCTTATTCTGGGGATTGATACATATGACTTTCATTCCTACCATCTGGCCACTAGATTCCTGCACCCAGGACTGGGCAACTGTAGACTCCCGAGCATAGGATTCAGATTTGACTGTGCTTTTACTAGCTTCCTTGGGCATTTTCTGTAATGCCTCTAGACTCAGTTTTCTGGTCAGAAAGATGGGCACAACACTGCCTATGCCAAAGGGCTTAGGTGCATGGTAGAAGACACTCATTCAAACGGTAATCACTAGTAAGGACTTTCTGAGCACTTAGAAGTATCTTATTGTTCCAGTTTTGTGAGCACTTATTCTGTTCCTGGCCTTCTGCTAAGCACCTTGAAAGTATTATCTCATTTCACTCTCACACTAATCCCAGAACATGGCGTTGCTACTGTCCCCCATGGAGCGATGAGAAAGATAAAGCTCAGAGAGGTTTCAACGTTTGTCTCCCAAACTGGTGAAGGGTGGAGCCAGAACGGTCAGGGAGACATGACTGGTTGAGACACACATGAATTGGCTGTCACAGTGTTGGGCAGGAGGGTGCTTGGAGATCTCTTTCACCCCTGTGACCCTACCTCACTAAGGGAGAGACAGACTGAGGACGCCACAGAGCAGGGGGCAGCCTGGAGGCAGGGCCCCCGCTCTGAGCTTTAGCCGCCTGCAGTGCCCGTCTCAGCCTTGCTGTGTGTGTGGTAGGACTGTCCTAGCTCTGGTCAGGTTGCCAAGGAAAGCGACCGGCATCACCGCCAAGCTGGACCACTTAATCACCAATTGGAAACTCTCCAGAATTCCCTCTTCCCCTCTGCTCCTCACAAGCAGTCCCCACACAGAGCCACTCTGTGGACCAATGAGTGATGGACTCACAGCAGGAGCGGACACAGACCTTGGCCTTGCCAGCCTCCCAGGAGAGGAGGCTTTCATTACAGCCTGTTGCGACCATACATGTCCTTCCAATCCTGCCACCAGCCATGTGGCTTGGAGTGAGCCCCTCCCCTCCTCAGCTTTGCATGTAGCAAGTGGGAGCTTCTGTTCATTAAGCACCTGCTATGGACCAGGTGCTGAGAAATCCTGTGATGAGGAAGCTGGTCTGATTTTTATTTTATGATGGGAAACTGAATCTCTCAGGGGTGAAGCAATGTACTGACATAGCCTTCTCACTGGGCTTCCCAGGTGACACTAGTGGTAAAGAACATGCCTGCCAATGCAAGGGACAGAAGAGACGTGGATTCAAGTCCTGGATCAGGAAGATCCCCTGGAGGAGGGCGTGGAAACCCACTCCAGTACTCTTGCCTGGAGAAGCCCATGGACGGAGGACCCTGGCGAGCTACAGTCCACAGGGTTGCAAAGAGTTGGACATGACTTAAACAACTCAGCATGCAAGCCTCCTCACCGGTGACACAGGGCACAGTTCCCTGAACTGCACAACACTTATAAGGGATTCTGGCCTGTGAGATGGAAGGGGCCCCAGAGGAAACGCAGTGGCCGGGCTGGGGGCGAGCAGCAGCCTGGAGAGGTTCTGGCCCTGTTGCCTTATCCTTCCTCAGGTGGGATGAGTGAATAGACTCCCTGAGCAGACCCAGGGCTGGGCAAGGACTTCAAGGAGGGCAATGGACACTGGGATGGGGGGAGCAGTCCTTGGGGTTGGAGGCCCTCCCAACTCTTCCACCCTACCAGATGTTGGAGGTCTACCCCAATGACAAAGGCCTTAGGAAGGACAGTCCAGCATGACTCTGATTTGATGGAATGTCTAACTGGAACAAAGCCTCTGCCTAACTCAAGCGGATTCTGGCATCAGGAGCTCCAGGGCCTCGCTGAGAGGGTAGCAGGGCCTGGAAATCAGGTTAGGCTTGTTGTCTCCAAGCCCTGGAGAGGGCCCGCTTGGCTACCAGCACAGTAAACTTCCAAGAACAACCACTCTTCACCCCAGCCCAGCCTCACCCACTTTTCACCCCAACCCAGCTGCACATCCCTCACCACCACCACCCCACCATGACCAGCCTTGGGGCTCCTGTGGCCACTGCCTATCTGGCTGCAGTTCACTTTGTTGCCTGTAGGGGAACCATGCAGATGTTGAGCTGAGCCCTGACTGTAAGACTCGTCTCTTTGACACATAGCTCAGGAGCCACTGTCTCCACTTGTTGCTGTGCACAGGCCAAGGGGTCATGCTCAGCCATGATAGATGTGGGTGAGCCTCTGCGGGAGGCTGGTGTTTCCTGAGTGCTTCGAAGGCTCAGGGCTCTTTCTGCGGCAAGCTCACCCAGCAGCCAGACAACTGCACGGCCATGGGGCAGTCAGAACCTTCCTGATACTCCGTTCATTCATTCACGTTCACTGACTGGGCAAGGCCCCCTGCTGGGCACTGCAGTTGACAGTCACTTCCTCCTGCCAGGACCTGTAAGGGTCCTGTCTAGGGGACAAGAGAAGCAAGTGGCCGAGAAAATCTGGAGCTATAGGTGTCAGCGCGGGGGCAGCACCTCTCAGACTGGGGTCAGAAAGTCCCTACAGGAATGGCCATCAGCAGCGTCTAAAAGGGCTCACTATGCAGGCTTCCTTAACCCCGTTTGTCAGTTCTGTTTAACAAACACTCACCTAGCATGTGCTGCATGGTTGAGAGCTTTGTGAATGCGTGCATAGTGGGTCCTCCCAATGTTATTGTCCTTTCTTGGTGAAAGAAATTGAAGCACAGAGAAGGTGCTCCAGGTTACTGAGTGAAATTCGAATCCAGATCTATGCTGCCCTGCTCATACCACCTCCACGATCATGTCATTTCCTCATGAATCACCCGTGCTACTGTTTATCTGATTTTTTTCTCCCTTTAAATGGCATTGCTCTAACTAACTCAATGTATTTAAAATTTACCTAGATGTGGCTCAGATGGTAAAAAATATGCCTGCAATGCAGGAGACACCAGTTTGACCCCTGAGTTGGGAAGATCCCCTGGAGTAGGAAATGGCAACCTACTCCAGTATTCTTGCTTGGAAAATCCTATGGACAGAGGAGCCTGGTGGGCTATGGTCCATAGGGTTGCAAAGAGTCAGATACGACTAAGTGACACTTTCACAGATCCTAAAAACAAAAACAACCACTCAGCATCACTTAGGAAAAATCAAAAGTAGTTAACTATAATGATAAATCCGATTACAACACCCGTCTGTCCCTGCATGCCCCAGTGCTGCTACCTGCCCAGTGCTGTACAGCTGAGGCTGGACTCGTCTGCTGAAAGAAGAATGGCCAGTTTGTGAGCACAGTGCACCCATATCAGCAGCAGGGGAGATGTGGGACTTAACAAAACCAGGAAGATGAAGAAATAACTGAAAAGGGAGGAACTTCCCCAGTATGTGATACAGTGTAATCAGCACACAGTCTGTGTAAGTTTCCTGCTAGAAATTAGCCAGCTCTGCCACTCTCTCACATAGAGCCCTGACTTCCTCTAACTTAATAAACTGTGGAAAATTCTGAAAGAGATAGGAATACCAGACCACCTGACCTGCCTCTTGAGAAACCTATATGCAGGTCAGGAAGCAACAGTTAGAACTGGATATGGAACAACAGACTGGTTCCAAATAGGAAAAGGAGTACATCAGGCTGTATATTGTCACCTTGCTTAACTTCTATGAAGAATACATCATGAGAAATGCTGGGCTGGAGGAAGCACAAGCTGGAATCAAGATGGCCAGGAGAAATATCAATAACCTCGGATACGCAGATGACATCACCCGTATGGCAGAAAGTGAAGAAGAACTAAAGAGCCTGTTGATGAAAGTGAAAGAGGAGAGTGAAAAAGTTGGCTTAAAGCTCAACATTCAAAAAACAAAGATCATGGCATCCGGTCCCATCACTTCATAGCAAATAGATGGGGAAACAGTGTCAGACTTTATTTTTCTGGGCTCTAAAATCACTGCAGATGGTGATTGCAGCCATGAAATTAAAAGACACTTACTCCTTGGAAGGAAAGTTATGATCAACCTAGACAGCATATTGAAAAGCAGAGACATTACTTAGCCAACAAAGGTCCATCTAGTCAAGGCTATGGTTTTGCCTGTGGTCATGTATGGATGTGAGAGTTGGACCGTGAAGAAAGCTGAGCACTGAAGAATTGATGCTTTTGAAGTGTGGTGTTGGAGAAGACTCTTGAGAGTCCCTTGGACTGCAAGGAGATCCAACCAGTCCATCCTAAAGGAGATTGGTCCTGGGTGTTCATTGGTAGGACTGATGTTGAAGCTGAAACTCCAATACTTTGGCCACCTGATGCGAAGAGCTGACTCACTGGAAAAGACCCTGATGCTGGGAAAGATTGAGGGCAGAAGGAGAAGGGGACGACAGAGGATGAGATGGTTGGATGGTATCACCGACTCAATGGACATGGGTTTGGGTGGACCCCGGAAGTTGGTGATGGAGAGGGAGGCCTGGCGTGCTGCAGTTCATGGGGTCGCAAAGAGTTGGACACGAATGAGCGACTGAACTGAACTGACCTGTGGGGGCATGAGAAGTGGACACAGAACTAGAGCAGGATTCAGCAGTGCATCAAAACCACGTTGACCAGGGCCTGGCCAACAGAAAGGCCCGGTCTCATGGGCCACAACTGGCTCCTACCAGGAGCTCAGGTCCAGGTGCAGCAGGCAGAGGGTAGGACCTGGTGACTGAAGTCTGTCAGCAGGAGGGAGGGGAGGCATCCTATGGTCAATACATTTGCTGTGAGAGTAGGGCTGGATTGGGGAAGACTGAGACAGAGCCACAGAACAAACTTCAAATAGGGGAGTGGGGACTGAGCAGACTGGCCCTGTTGCACCAGGCCAGATATCTGAGAATGGAGTCATAGACCATGTGCTACTTCATCCTGCCTCCCAGATCCCAGAGGAACTGGACACACATCTTCCCCCACCTCACTCCTGGTTTTCCTTGGGTCTACATGCAAAACTGGCCAGCTCTGCTGCCTCAGAGAGGCTTAGAGCAGCTTTCCCTTTCTGGGTGGAGTCTTCCTTGGATTCACTCTTAATCATAGTGAGTGGGCGGTTGCAGGATACCAGGACATTGGTGATCAGAATCACCTCTCTTGTTCTCCACCCTAGGTGAGGAAGCACCATGTAGGTCCTGCCCACACTGTGGCCAGCTGCCTGCCAAAGGGGCTTCCTTGAGAGTCAATGTGCATGTGGGGACTAGAGGCACATGATAGTTCCTTGGCAGGTGTGCCTTGGAGTAGTGGAATCCCAACTTGGTCTCTGCAAAGGTCCCGAAAGGGGTATCCTCTCCTCTCTCCTGAGGCAGAAGTCAGGTTTGGCCCATGCACAAGTAACTGACTGAATTGGTTTCTATTCGTGAATAACAAATTATTTCAAATGCAGTTGCTTAACACAATGTACACATGTTATCTCAGGGTGTCTGTGGGTCGGGAGTCTAGGCAGGGCTTAGCTGGGTCTTCTGCTGGGTCTTCTCACAGAGCAGCATCACGGATGTGGTCTCATCTGGAGGCCCAGCTGAGGAAGGATCCACCGTGAAGCTCACTCAGGCTGTGAGCAGAATCTGTTCCCTTGCTCTTAGTTCCTTGAGGCCACTGTGGGGTCCTGGTCCCAGGTCCCCTGTGTGCCCCCTCACAATGTGGCAACTGACTTCAAGGCCTACAGAAGAACTGCTCAGACCCCAGGGAGGTCTAAAAGGGGTCATCTACTTAAGTCAAGTCCAGAATAATCTTCCTTTCTATCATTTCAACACCAACCAGTTAGGGACCTTAATCGCATTAGCAAAATCCCTTTTGCCATATGGTGTCAGTTGCTCAGTTGTGTCCAACTCTTTATGACCCAGGG
This sequence comes from Oreotragus oreotragus, assembly GCA_006410675.1. Lineage (NCBI taxonomy): Eukaryota > Metazoa > Chordata > Mammalia > Artiodactyla > Bovidae > Oreotragus > Oreotragus oreotragus. Next base: position 190,971 of record SJYX01021018.1, on the reverse strand, counting down.
ACTCTAACTTGCTAGGCTCCTCTGTCTATGGGAATCCTCCAGGCAAGAATACTGGAGTGGGTAGCCATTCCTTTCTCCAGGAGATCTTCCCAACCCAGGGATTGAACCCAGGTCTCCTGCATTGCAAGCAGATTCTTTACTATCTGAGCCACCAGGGAAGCCCTTTTTGCCATATAAGGTAACCCAATCAGGGCAGTGACATTCTGTCACACACTCAAGGGGAAGGCTTACATAGGGTGTGTACACACATCAAGGGGCAGTCTTAGAATTTAGTCTGTCATATGACCCTTACTCCAAACTTCAAGAGAAAGTTTGCTCTAATCTGTAACAGAAATATAACATGGCTAGGCTTTAGATTTCTAAATTAAGTTAGACTTTTAACATGAATATGAAGATAGGATATGTTTTCCTTTGTGATCTCAAATTGTAGCTTATCATTTGGGAAAGGGGCATATATAATGTCATAACATTTAAAATGACAACGGTCTCTTCAACCCCATTTGGTTCTATGAAAACAGAAGGAAACAAGTAATTGGCAGGACTGCTGGACATGGTTGGGGGAGACAGGGGCTGTGCAGTGCACAACCAGCAGGTGCCATTTCCAGCTCAGTCGATGACACTCCTAGCGGTTATGTGGCCTGTAAATGGGGCCACAACAGAGGTCCTCAGACCTGCCCCAGGGTCTACAGGCTGTGTTTGGGCACTAGGAGTATCTACAGTTGTAGCTCCCTGACTGAGGACAAGCTGCTGTGGGCAAGATCAAATGCAAAACCATTTGGAACAAGCTTGTTTCTGGAACAAGCCTTTCAGCCTCAAAATGGGTGACTTCCCAGACATCACAGAAAGTCTCAAACCCCTGCTCCGAGCTCAGCACGTGGGTGGGCTTTCCAGCCCTGCGACACCCAGACACTTCAGCTGTCCCCTCCGCAGCCTTCTCTATTGCCTCAGGTTCCCAAAGCAGCCTGTTCTTCCCAAAGCCACCACCTTTGGTTACCCTGTGTCCTCTCTACCCATATGCCGTCCTAGACAGCTGGGGTGGGCCTGGGTTGGGGGCCAGTACAGGGCTTGCTCATGGAAGCAAGCCCGTACACTGGCTACCCTGCAGGCTGAATGGGGATGCCCTGCCTGCTGTGAGTGCTCTGGTAAGAATGGGGCCTGCCTCTTGGGCCCTCCTGATTGGTGGGCAGTAAAGCAGGTGTACACTGATGGCTGCTTCAGCGGATGCTCCCCACCCAGCCTGGGCACAGGGAAGAGGAGCGGCAGCCTGGCAGGAGGCGAGAGACGATGAGTCCAGATTTGGGCTCAGCGTGTCTGTGGACACCTGACTGGAAGTAACCTTTGGCATTTTGGAGCTACTGGTATAAACCTCAGTAGAAATCAGGCAGAGGTTAAGTCAGAAGGTGGGGAACCCCCCTCCCCAACCAAAGAGGTCACTGAGGTGCTATGGACAGAATGCTGGTTCAAATACCAGCTTACCACTTGGACAAATGAAGTTGCTCTGCTACCTCTACTGACTTACCTATAAATCAAGAGTAAAAATGCCCTCTTCCCAGAGTGAGATTAAAGGAGATAATGTAAGGGGGACGGTGACAAAGCCCCCACAGAAGACATGCTCTTCGGGTGGTTCTGAGGGCTACTTCATGTCGGGGAGTACACAGTGGAACCCGTGACTGAATGGAGAGACTCCCCAAGCACAGAGCACAGAGGGCTGTTATGTGTCTGAAGGCCAGCTGTGGTTGGCAATAAAGTATCCCAACATTTAGAAACATACTGACACATGTTGCCAGCCACCGACTGGAACACTGACACCCTCCAGAAGCATGAGCTTACTGTGTCTGAGTCTGGAAGCTCTGCACCCCTCAAGGGGTTTAGATCATGTCTCATGCTCTAGGAAGCCATCCACCTCCCCCTCACCTTGTTGTCACTTGTAAGCACGTTTGTCTATCTCTCTCCATAAACTTCACTCCCTGAGGATATCTCCTCACTCCTGCTCAGCATCCAGCAAGCATCTGGTATATAAAAGGGAGATAAAGTTCTGGGTTGCTTTTCCTTTTGAAGAGGAAAGATAATCCGAGAGAGCCTGGTTAGGATTCAATCTGATCAGCAGAGGGCGCAAAAGCCATTGAAGATGCAGAAGAAGAGGGTGAGGCCTCCGCTTGTGCAAGATTTCCTGGAAACACTTTTAGCAAGTAACACATTTATAATAGCTTTTTTTTTCTGTCATATTCTTTCCTTTTGCCTATTCCTTGCAGGATTTGTCACTTGGCAGCTGCAAAGGCCTGCAAAAGCTCAGGGCTTGGGAAACTCCCAGAAAGTCAAGGCTGTGGCCCCTGGTCCAATCCACATTTCAACAGCTGGAGGGAATTTAGTTGGAATTGAGAGGAGATGGGAAAGGATGGTCCTGGAGGGAGCACTCACACCCTTGCCGGCCTTTGACCTTCCAGGGCTGCCAGCCAGGTCACTGAGCTCTCAGCAGCTGGGATTCTCCAGAGGAATCAGCCTTTAGCATCCGTTAGGGCTGCCACTTAAGGGAGTGAGTGTACTGTCACAAGGAGTATGCAAGAAGCTGGAAAGTAAAGGTGAATAATTCCTAAAGACTATTGTGGGATTAAATGAGGTGATGGTTGTAAAGCATCCAACCCTGTGCCCAGGTGTATCAGTATCAGGAAGACTTTTAATTGTTGAGAATTCAGACATGGGAATAGGAAATGAACTTAATGATTTGTGTGTCTAAGGCCACAATACTGCAAAAATAATGAGAGCTTTCATGGAAAAAAATTTTAAATGTTTTTAAAATAAGGCAACCCTTTTGATACAGAGGTGCACATATTTGGGCAATCAGAAGAATTTGCATCTGCACTAGCAGACTAGAAATTGGCATCTATGGTCCATTGCCTGTTTTTGCATGACCCGTGAACTGAGAATGTTTTTCACATTTTTAAATAGTGGAAACAAACAACGATAGGACAAATATTTGTGACATAATATTTTATGAAAATTAGATGAAACTCAAGTTTTGATGTGCATATGGAGCTCTCGAGACTGGCACGGAGCCACATTCATTCCTTTACATGTTCCCTATGGCGGCATTCATGCTCAAGGGCAGAATGGAGGCACTACACCAAATCCATACAGCTCACAAAGCTTAAAATATCTACTTATCTGGCCTTTTACAGAAAGTTTTTCAGCCCTTAATCTAGACTGTTAAAATTGGTAAGGAAGAAGTATTCATCTAGTTCATCCCTTTTTGTTTTTTTATTTGAGGAAACAGGGAATGAGCTTGCATCACGGGTTCCTTGTGTGCCCTGCATGGCATTTGGACATTTGCAGGCAGGGCCTCTGTGCCCATGCTTGGCACTGAGGAACATGTACAAAAGAGTGCAGGAAGCACAGGTGTAGGTGGACTGGGCATCAAGCTCCTAGACCCTTTATCTCACTCAGACCAGCAGGAGAAGGACTGGACCAGAGCCCAGGAATCAGAGGCTGGGTCTGGCCTGGCGTCTAAGGAAAAAGGTGATTGTGGCTTCTCTCTTTCCTCTTTACTTCCTGCCCACCCCCCACCCCTCCCAATACGGCAGAGGAGAAGGGACTTCTGTGTTAGGGAGGACAGATACAGGTGTGAATTCCCTCTTGCAAGGGGCAATATGTTCTGGCCGCCCATCTGTTGGAAGACACCCTGGAGGAGATGTGCTCGCCTCACCTGGCTGGGTCACAGATTCAGTCTTTTGTCTCATTCATCTTTGCCACCTCGGATGCCCAGCTAGCTGAGAGGAGACCCTGCCCCAGGTCCACAGCCCACATAAGCCTCCCAGGGCTCTGTAGTGGGGTACCTGGAGGTCCCCTGGTGAGTACAAGGCCTCTCTCTTTATTAACAAGGAGACAGACTGGGATGTGGACCCCTTCTGACCAAAGGAAACAGGGAAAGGGAGAGAGCAGAGAAGCAGGGAAGGAGCAAGAGCGCAAGAAAAGAGGAAGAAGAAGCATGCAGAGGAAGCAGGCTAAAGAAGAAAAAGGGTAAAAGGATGAAGGGAGGGAAAAGAGAACGAACAGTGAAGAAGGAAGGGAGGAAAAAAAGGAAGAAAAACAAAGCTTGAGCCATTTTCATGAATCTTGCCTGCGGGTCTGTTTGGAGGGACCGGCCTCTGTCCTGTCGCCGAGGCCGGTCCCATGGCTTCAGGAGGACAATGGCCCAGGAGAGCGGGCACCTCGTTCTCTCAAAGGCCAGAACAGCTGGGAGCCTGGACTGGGGTCCCTGACTGGTGCCTGGGAGGGATTCGGACCCAGCCTCCTGCTCCTTGGCACCGTGTCCCTGGAGCACAGCGCCCTTGTTTCAGAGCACATTCTTGAAGGACCTGCGCACACCTGTGGGAGAAGCCGGTGGGAGAGCCCCGGGCTGCCTACACAAGGCGTGGATATCTGCGCGCAGGAGCTGCTGAGTGAGTCTTGGGGCCCCAGAGAGCTGAGGCACTCGCGGCCACTACTTCCCGGCCCTGCGTATGGCCTCCAGCGCAGATACTGTTCAGGACTCCACTCGGAACCAAGGTAGTTGTTCAAACCTTCCCGGCTAGGCTGAAATGCCTAGGGGCGAGTGCAGAACAGCCCGGGGTCTGCGCTGTGCCCAGCAGGAACGCTTTGGGTTTCTGGGAGCATCAAGAATGGGATCCTGGCTGGGTCAAGGCAATTATTGCCTACCTATGGATCTGGTCTTTAAAACACATTTCTAAAGAAAATCACGCCGTTAAAAAAAAAAAAGCTACAAAACAAACATAAAGTAATTATTTCCAGAGGAACAAATTTGTGAATTACTTGAAGAGGGAGAATTTGAAGGGGAGAGGGAGGGATGTGTCTCAAGGCGCTGTCCCCAAAGGCTCTTTGAGCCCTGAGCTCACAGGTGTTTGAAACGATTCAAAACGAAAAGTCCACACATGACTTGAAAAGTTCATAAAGGAAGGCATCAGTAGAGATCCGCTTCTCCAAAGAGAAAGTGATCATGCGGTCATCAGGAGGTGTGACTTAGGAGCGTGGAGACGGAGTAATTTTATAACATCGAGATTTTCTGTTCGGAAGGCAAGGCAGATGTCGCCAGTCTTGAATCCAGACACTAGGAGCAAGAATGGGGCACGGGGCCTCAGGTCGAACGATGCGTTCCCGGCGGTGCCGGTATGCTCCTCCTGGCATGGTCCAGCGAGACAGAGCCGGTGCGGCCACCTGAGAGCCTCCGCCACCAGCCTCTGCCCTGGGCCGGGGACGATCACAAGTGACCGCTTTCAAAAGAAGCCCGTAGAGGGTGGCTTTCGTTCTGGGCGCCGACGCGACCGCGGGCGTCCTTGAGGAGACCCGGCACAAGGGCGAGGGACGCCGGGGTGCCAAAGGTGACAGAGACCGGGAAGTCCTTCGCGGCTCCGTTCCTGGGTGACCTGGGTTGGTGGGGAGCTGTGGCGCCCACCCCCCTGCCCCCAGCAGCTGCCTACCGGAGGCTGCGCCCAGGGGTGAGCAGACAGGTCCGGAAGGAAACACTCTTAGTGGTTCCCATCCCCGACTCTGTTCTGCGGAGTAGGACCCAGAGCCTCGAGAACTGGGAGAGGAGACAACGAAAAAGGCCCGGGGTTCGGTGGGTGCTGGAGGGGGAACTGGGCCCAGAACACTCCAGGTAATGCACAAGCACCCAGACCTGGCCACAGACCCTGCGCGGCCTGCGCACAGCCGGGCTCAGCTTCCTCATCTGTACGACGGCTCGGGCCCCCTTGGCCCCCTCGGCTCCAGAATCCCCCCCGGGAGGCTCCAGGGGAGGAGGAGCCCTTCAGTGGAGGACGGGAAGGTCTGGGACCTGCGTTCCGGGGCTGAGGGGGTTCGGTTAGGGAGGGAGGTGGTCCTCTCTCGCGCTGTTGCCCTGATGGCGCGGCTGTGGGGTCTGAGGAGCAGAGGAGCAGTGGGGAGGGGGCCCCACCCGGCGTCCGGGCGGCGCCGAGACCCCCCTGCTGCCCGGAGCCCCTCATCGCCCGGCCCGCGGTGAGAGCGGCTGGCTGCGGGCGCTGAGGTCACCTTTTCCACTGCGCCCGCCGAGAGCGGACAGTTTCCGGGATTTTCCGAGGCGGCAGCGGCGGCGGGAGGCCCGGGCTGGAGGAGCTGGCCCGGTGGTTGCACCCCTGAGGTGGGGGCTACAAGGCTGGGACCGCGCGAGAGGCCCTGAGGCCTCTTCGCCCAAGGGGGTTTTCCCTTCTCTGGGCCTCTGTTCCCCACCGGGAGGAGGGACCCTTCTCTCTGGGAAGGAAGGAGGAAGGACCCTACTCTCTGGGAATCATTTGCCGGCCAATAATGCTGCAACTCCCCAGCAAAAGAGGCCCTGCTGCTCTTTGTGAGTATTTTTTTCGCCTAAAAGGGGGTTTATCTGTAGATCTTCTTTGGGATCACAGCGGAGCACAGGCATGCCCAGAGAGGGGGGATCAGAGGCCTACCCACCCAGGGAAGGGCCTTGAGGGGTGACAGGGAGTCCTTTGGACCAGCGAGGGTCTCCAATGCTCCCCCAAAGAGCCTTGGGCCTTATTCCTGGTGCCTGCCATGGCTCATACCTCATTCTCCAGAAGCTAAGCCTAAGTAGCTGAGGGGAAGTGTTCCCCTTCAACATCTGCGGAAATACGGTGGGGGCTGGACTGCACTAGTCTTCTGACTCCCAAAAATCTGAAGGTGAAGCCTCAGTCCTGAAAATAACCTCCTACCCCTAAACCTGACCCAGGACTGGAGGCAAAATGGATTTGGTGAGAGTTGATCAATGTGATTCCCAAGTCCTCCGATCTGGGTCCTGAGTTCTGCTGGTCTGGAGGACCTAAGACCCTCAGGGAGGCAACTGCCTAGAGCAGAGATAGTTCAAAGCCAGGTGGCTTCAGTTAAGGGCGCAAGTAGAAGGTAAAGGGATGGAGCATGGGTCGCTGGGTTTAACCCTCACAGTAGGCTACCTATAGGCTATGCCCTTGGGAAGGTATGGAAAGAAGAAGGAGGGGGCTGAAGGGCCCTACGAGATGGAAGGAGGTGAAAGGAAAATGGGCCCCATGCCATATGCATCAGGACCAAATAGAAAACAAACCCTGCTCACTGTGGTCCCTGGGCCAGTACTTTCCTCTTGTTGGGCCTTAGTTTCACCATCTGAGAAAGTAGGTGGTTGGACTGGGTGACACCCAAGCACCTATCTAGTTGGGGGGGGGGGTCTCTTTGCCTGTGAGCTAGAAGAGGCTCCCAGCTGGACTGCCTAGAGCTCTGGGAGACACTGGCTTTTCTCTGTTTGCCTGGTGGCTGCTGGGCCAACTGAGATGGCGCAGACCCACTCCCTGTCTCTCTACCTCTCACCCAGAGAGAGGCCTGCCTTGTGTGGGATATCTTCACTCTTAATGGGTCCCACACTATCCCCTTCTGAGCAGCCATGTGACTTACAAGATCACCTACATAGGGAGCAGCTGGAGGTCTTTTCAGTCCTGAAGAGGGCTGGGAGGTTCAGAAAGGTGCAGCCCTGGCTTAAGTCACTCAACAACTAGTGGGACGGGCAGCTGAGCTCTTAGAGCCTCTGGTAAGACATTCTCTTTGTCCCTGTGGACAAAGAGTCTTGGGCATCTCCTCATTCACAAGTGCCAGGGCCTCACCACTGGCAGCTAGAGCTTGACAAGCTGCATCATCTTGAGGTGAGGCAGGGCCACGGGTGTAGTAAGTAGGTCCTGTTTCCCAGAGGTGATCACTGAGGTCCTAGGCAGAGCTCACATGGGAAAGAGAAGAGGCCCAGGACCCCAGCTGAGGGACTCCCAAGGGACAGGAGGAGAAGGGTAGGCACCCTCCCCAGTCTCCTGGAGACACCCACCCATCTCCACTGACACCCCACCCTCCTTGTCTAGACAAACTATTTACTCCTCCCTAGTCGATCCTATGGATCCATGGGAATAGAAACCCCCCCCACTAACTCCTCACAGCCTCCCTGAAATCAAATGTCAGCATCTTCTCTGGACAGGTCAGGAAACTGAGGTCCAGAATGGGGCAGTGGCTTGTCTTGAGTGACAATGCCAAAGAGATAGATTAAGTGGAGAGTTGAGGTTTGGTATTGACTCCCTAACTTGGACTAATATTCCCCTAATGATGAAGAGAGAGACCTGCAAAGCCTCTAGTCTTCCTCAATTATATTGGGGTCCTTAAGGCTCAGAGAAGAGGCAGGAGCCAGAGTTCATCTCCAGATTCCCAGGGCCCTCTGTGGCTTCTCACCCAGCTCCATCCAATACCCGTTTCCTCTGTTGCTCCAAAACTGCGAAAAGGCAGATCTGCAGCCTTTCCTTTTCCTGGCATCCACCTCTTGCTCTAACTAGGGGAACCCAACCCATTCCACAGCGCCTAGGGTTGTGTGGAAAGGTCCACATATCACTTGACAATATAAGCAAATTCTGCCTGGAGAAATCTCTCAGGGCGGTCCCGGAGAAATGAGGCGGTGCCTGGTAAACTGAGGCACAGGTAAGATCACGGCCCTGAGAGTTGCACTCGGCCCACTGCTGCACTCCAGCCCCGCGGGCGGCCCTGCGTCCTGGCACGGAGGCTGAGCACCGCCACCCACTTCCCAGCCGAGCTTTCTACTCCTCCCCCGGATCTCTCCGGGGCCCCCTAACCCCTGCCCAGGCCGCCCGCCTTGCTAGCTGTCCCATCTTTCTTTACTGCTCCCCTCTTTCTGTCCTGCTTGCCTCTGTGCTCTCTGGCACGTCACGGCCCGCTGACTCCCGCGCCTCTGTCGGTCGCTCTCTGCGCACGTCTCGGCGTCCCTGGCATCCTCACGTCACCGTCTCGCATCTTGTGTGGCCCTCGGTGTCTCGCTCTAGACCCTCTCTCACCTCTCTCTCTCTCTTTCTCGATCTCCCATCCCTGGGGTTCTTGTGTCCCGAGCTCTCCGGCTCGATCCTTCTTGGGCGTGCGCTCCGCTGGGTCTCCCTCTGTCTGGGTCGATCTGCCTCTCTCGCGGCCCCCTCCCTCCTGCCACCCTCCCATCTCTGGCCCTCCCTCGGGCTCGGCCTGGGGGGTGAGGGGCGGTGTCGCGG
>SJYX01021018.1:102389-181312 GCA_006410675.1 Oreotragus oreotragus | reverse complement strand
GCCGGCCTAGACCCCGCGCGGGCCCCGCGCCCCAGCCGCTGACGCCGCCGAGCTCCGGGAGCCGCGATGCAGCGGCCGGGGGAGCCGGGCGCAGCGCGCTTCGGGCCGCCCGAGGGCTGCGCCGACCACCGGCCGCACCGCTACCGCAGCTTCATGATCGAGGAAATCCTCACTGAGCCTCCGGGGCCCAAGGGCGCCGCTCCCGCCGCCGCCGCCGCCGCCGCGGGCGAGCTGCTCAAGTTCGGCGTGCAGGCGCTACTGGCGGCGCGGCCCTTCCACAGCCACCTGGGTACGTGCGGGGCCGGGGGCCGCGGGGCGCTGGCCGGGCTCGGCGGGAGGAAGCGAGCCGCGGCCTCTGCGGGACGTAGCTCCGGGCACGCAGGCCCCGGGTCGTTCCTTCGGCGCGTTCCAAGCAGGGAAGCAAAAGGGGCAGGCGCCGGGCCGCGCAGAAACCAGGCCTCGTGCCCGTGGGCCAGGCCAGCCGGGAGCGCATTCGCTCTCTTCTTCACCGCGACCCAGCGGTTTCCAGCCCCAAGGAGCCCAGCCCGGGGACCCGAGCCCGCATCCCCATCGCGGGCGCTGGACCAGACTGCGAATGTCAGACTTCGGGTCAAAGCGACCTCAGGCCGCGGGCGCCTGGGCCTTCGCCACAGGACTTGGGAGTGGCCGTGGCTGCCCAAGCTGGGAAAGCTGGACCTTGACGGAAGAGGCCCGTGTGTCTGAGTGCTGTGCTGGGGGCTGACGCTGGCCGGAGCCAACCCAGAGCCTCCCGGAGCCCGGGGTCTCAGGCTGGCGACGAACCCGCCTGTGCTGTAGCGTAGACCCCCTTGGGCCTTGCCTGAGGACAAGAGGCTTGTCTGTGAGCTGCTGCCGGACTGGCCCTTATGCTCCAGATCGGCGGCACCTTGGCCGAGCTTGTACCAGCAACTCAGACTTTTAATGCTCCGTTCAGTTCTCTTCTCTTCTTCCCTTGTCCGGGCCCTGCCTTGACCTGCCTGCCCTCTACACTTCATTCCCTCTTCTGACCTTTCCCTCTCTCTCTCCAACCTTCCTCTCAGTGGGCTGGGTCTGCCCTTCCTCTCACCGTTCCCCAAGGATCCCTTCTCCCTTCCCGCTGCCTCCTCACGTTCACCCGCTCATCTTGCCCGGGGCCCTTCTTGACTCCAGCGGGCCTAACATCGCCAGTAGTGAGATGTAACCGGGCAGGGAGCCCTCCGACCTTCTAGCAGGACCTCAGCCCAGGGAACTGACATCCTCTATACCCAGTGACCCTTCAGCCTGTGATCTGCCTGCCTGAGGGGCAGCGGGACCAGTTGGTTCGTTTTGAGTTCAATCTCTGCTGCTTTTTGCCTCCAGCTGCGCTGTTAATAATTCGTTTGAAGCGGGCAAAAAACAAAAAATCATTTAGGACTAATGAAAATTGAAACGTCTTCGTGGGGAAGAGTCTAAAGAGAGAAAGCAGGAAGAACAAATTTCCTATTTCTTGGGGGTGCTTTGGAATTTCCGGGAAGCTCCCAACTTCACCCTCACTGACTGTCCTGCCTGTTCACTGCCTGTCTCTCAGGGTGGCTGTTTTGCTCTGCATAGACCAGCAGATCGCTTTCTCCATTGAAACTCTCTCTCTCTCTCTCTCTCCCTCCTCCCCCCCCAGAATGCAGCAAAGCCGATTTTGGTGTGGCAAATGCTCATGTTCCTAACTGTGCCGTTTTTTCTTGGTTTCCCTTTTCTGTGACACACATACTCCGTTGGTTTGGGAGCTTCGACCTTGTTCATTGGGAATCCTGAAATGTCAGGGCAGCTGGGGCCTGGGGAACGCCAGGCAGAGCCCGGGTTGGGGAGGTCCCCCTCCCAGACTCTGGGAAACCCGGCGTCGAGGAGGGTCTGCCTAGCACAGATTTCTCACTTCCCGGCCAGCACGAAAGTTTTGTGCCGGAGGCACTGGCTGAGGGAGAGCTGTCGGCAGGGGCGCACGGTGCGAGGATCTCCAAGAGGAGGAGCACGGCTCGAGCTCACCCGGCTCCCCACTCTCTCCCCGCAGCCGTGCTGAAGGCCGAGCAGGCGGCGGTGTTTAAGTTCCCGCTGGCGCCGCTCGGCTGCTCCGGACTGGGCTCGGCGCTGCTGGCCGCGGGGCCTGGGCTCCCTGGCGCGGCGGGCGCTCCGCACCTGCCGCTGGAGCTGCAGCTCCGTGGGAAGCTGGAGGCGCCAGGCCCTGGGGAGCCGGGCACCAAGGCCAAGAAGGGGCGTCGGAGCCGCACAGTGTTCACCGAGCTGCAGCTGATGGGCCTAGAGAAACGCTTTGAAAAGCAGAAGTACCTCTCCACGCCGGACAGGTAGCTCGGGGCCAGGCTGGGCCCAGCGGGTAGTGGGAGGGAGGCTGCATGCCCTGCTGAGGGTGCACCCCGCTCTTTCCAGAATAGATCTCGCCGAGTCCCTGGGTCTGAGCCAGCTGCAGGTTAAGACGTGGTACCAGAATCGAAGGATGAAGTGGAAGAAAATAGTAAGTGTTTTCGCATTTTTCTGTGTTCTCTATTTGCCGCCACGCCCCTGCAGCTTTCGAGAGCTACTCTCCTCTCCACCGTGGAGATTTACGCCCAGTCCTTCCGATTCCCTCTGTCCTGGTGCCCAGAAGGACCTTTCCTGTTCTCTGTCCCTCTGGGTGCCCTAGCTCAGCTTCCTTCCGGTGCCCTGGCCCAGCTCCTTTCTTGCTCCCTGAGAGCTCTCAGTGTTCCTGGAAGACTTGAACCCTCCGCTCGAAAAGTTCTGGTCGTTTTGCCCCAGCAGCGCTTGGACAAATGGCCACCATTTCCCGGGGGCTAGGCGCGGCCTCCAGTGACCTCGATGGGCTCTCCAGGTCCTGCCTGCCTCTCCAGGGCGCCGGGATCCCCGGCCAGTTCACCGCAGCGCCGCTGGTCTCCCTCGCAGGTGCTACAGGGCGGCGGCCTGGAGTCTCCCACCAAGCCCAAGGGGAGGCCAAAGAAGAATTCCATCCCCACGAGCGAACAGCTGACGGAGCAGGAGCGCGCCAAGGAGGCGGAGAAGACGGCGGAGGCGCCAGGCGAGGCCAGCGAGCGGAGCCACGAGGACTGAGCGCGGCAGACGGTGCGGGTCCAGGGAACCCCAGCGCAGTCGGCGGCTCCCAGAATCCGCCGAAAGCCGAGAGTCGGCCCTTCTGCGTCCACGCCGTTTGCTTTCTAAACTTTTTATTATTACCTTGAATGTGGACAGTCAGGGGCCAAACAAGGACAGACCCTGAAGCCAGACCGAGGCTCCAGTGCGCTCGCGGGCCCTGGCCTGGAAACTCACATCAGACGCGGCAGAAGGTCGCCTTCGCTCGGAGCTCAACGGCGCTAGGCGATCCACGCGTGTTCACGCCCCGCTCCTCTCCTGCACCCCCCACTCGCCTCTGGCCGGCCGCCGGGCCCAGACGCCTCCAGACACACACGCGCTTCCACGCGTCGGGGACCCCGCGGCCCGGCGCAGGCCACCACGGCCAGAGATGGCGCCCAGACAAACCGACGTCGCTGGGGCCCCTACCCCTCTCTTACGAAGACGGTGATTTTTTTTTCCAATAAAATATTTTATGACACAGCGGGACTTGATGAGGGAGTTTCTGAATCCGCGAGGTTGGAGGGGGACACGGCGAGGTAAGAGGGACACACGCAGTGGCTTCTGAAACATCCTTGCCCCGGGGTTCCGTGGATGCGAGCCTTAACCAGCTCCACCCGGCCGGGGCCGGCACGCAGGAGGCTCGGTTGCTGCAGGATCCTAGGAATCGCTTCCACTTTGGGCATAAGAGGCCAGTTTGAACCTGCTCCCTTCCTTCTCGGCCCAGGGCGGTGCGGATGGCAGCAATCAGGCTACACTGTGGTCGCCAACAGGAGCGGGAGCCCCAGGCCACTGCGCTCTCACTCAGCAAGTTGCCCCGGGCTGAAAGCTGCCCGATTGTTGGTTCGTCTCAGGGACTAACTGTGAGGTCCTTGAGATTTTCTGGCCAGCCCTTCCTAAGGCTGACACCTCGAGGCTGGCCACCATCAGCAGCCCTTGCCTGCAGAGGCACCCGGCTCCCGGAGTTTTCACATTTTCTACAGAATACACCCGGGGGAAGTCACCTGGGAAACGAGTGAGGGTACCTGAGGCAGAGGGCAGAGGACCCCAAACTGCTCACAGTTTTGCAGGGTGCCCCTTTCCAAGGCCATGGCCTGGTGGCATGTGCTTGCTGCCCGCACCCCCCACCCCCAACCCAGCCACTTTTGCTGGGGAAGGTTTCCAGTTGCCTCCTCCCTGACTTAAACTGGGCTGCGAGCCCCCTAGTTGGTTCCCGTTTTTTTTTGTGCTTTCTAGGACTACCACCAGGCTATGTAGATGGGGAAATGGGTACACCACTGGTTAAAGCTAGGGGACAGACAGAAACTTGGCCCTGCAGAGTTCCAAACAGGAACAAGATTTGAAACCAGGTCCTTGCAGGTGCAAACAGAGACTGAAAGAGTCAGGAACGTTACACTGAGATGCAGGCTTTGAATTTCAGAATGTGAAAACCATTATGGCTTTCACCTGCAGTGGCTGATAGCTTCCTTTTCAAATTCGCCACTTGATTGCCCTTTCCTGAAACTTGCACTTGGACTTCTGGTACCCAAGCATCACTGGCCTTGGCTTGAGGCTGGGAGGCCTGAAAAAGAGGATGTTTTCTGAGGTTGGCAGGCAATTCTCTGCAAGCCCCAGCCCTGCCAAGTCTTTGGGAAATCAACTCCTTTTCTAGGCTTTTAACCTCGAAAACAGCTCCCAGACTACTCACTTGCCACTGTCCCTTGAGGGGCCTGAGAAAACCTGTAGGCAGGAGGGAAGAAATAGACCATCAGTGTGTGACTGCAACTCCTAATTCCTTCCATCCCTTAGGGTTACCTCCAGGTCTGCTCAGTGTAGTGGTCCTGCCAAAACCTTCCTACAGCAGGCCCAGGCTAGCCAAATCAGGTACACTACTGAGTTTTTAAATCCTCTCCACCTCAAAGTGGGACAGGAGTGGGAGTGAACATTCAAGAAGTTCTGTCCCTCCTTGGCCTGGGAGAGATTTCAGCACAGCTTTTGTCAACTATGCAGAGTTGCAGAAGACAAGACGAGTGAAAGAGGAGAGACGCGGCATACCGACCTGCACTCCTCCAGTCCATTCTGGGACCTCGTTCTGGGTCCTCTGGGTCCTCAGGTTTCATTAAATCTGCGGAATGCAACCTCGGGCGGATTGCCTTGTGGTTCTTTGGTGCTTCCCCAAGGCAGCCCCCTCACTGGACTGGAGGAAAGAGCCTTAAAGGATCAGAGCTCTAAGAGGGAGGGAGGGCGTCGGAGGAAACCGGCTCCAGAGCACAAGGGACCCAATATTCCAGTAAGTACAGCTCCTGCAGGCACAGATGGGGAACCTGACGCGGGCGCCGCTGTCACGAGGTCACCAGCCGGTCAGTGGGGGAGCTGGGCCCCTGTAGAAGGGGTCCAAATTCCAGTGAGGGCGGGGGTGGGAGGGGTTTCTGTCACTGCCCGCGCCTTTGTGCTCCTTGGCGGACAGGGAGCGCGGCGACCGCAGTAGATCGAGACCTGAGGCCCCGGAGAGGACCGAGCTGCTAACCGACCGCGTTCGGCACCTCGGCATTCCTGACTTGGGCAATTCCTATGAGACCCGATGGAAGCTCAGGCTCGCTCCAGGAAAAAGCGAAGAAGTGGAGGCAGATTTGCCGCCCATCCTCAGACTTACTGTCAAGGACCGCCGCCCGCAGAACTAGGACTCTAGATAAGGGGCCGCACCGTATCTCTGACGGCGGTGCGGTCGCCCAGCCTCAGAGCCACCCCGCCCCGGCCACCTGGGCCACCCAGCGCGGAAACCCTCTCCCTGCCTGGCAGCAACCGCTGGCTCCCAGACCCGAGCCTTGGAGAAGGAACGATCTTCTCGCTCCCCAGCGCCGCGCAGATCTCATCCCGAGGTTCTGGGAAACAAAACCCGGAGACCATACCAAAGCGCAAAAGAGGTCGCGCGGCTGTGCCCCCGGAGCCCCAGACCCTCCGCCAGGGCAGGAGCGGGCTCAGGCGTCTCGAGATCGACGAGGGCCCAGAACGGGGGTGGAGGCGGAACGCGCTTGGCGTCCAGGACTCCGGCCTGATTGGAAGGGCGCGCGGCTTGGCACGAGGACTGAGCGGCACACGGGATTAGCTGGGCGGCAGCGCTCCGAGGCGAGCACGAAGTTTGCGCGTCTGGGCTTTGTGCGGTGGGGGTAGGTGGGGGCCTGGACCGGAAGGGAGACTGTGGGCGCAGTTTGGCTGAAGGCCTGGCCGGGGATGGGGGTTACGACTCCGATCCTGAGCAAGTCATGCTCCTAGTCGGCGGAAGCGGGAGCCCAGCTCCGTGTGGCGCTCCGCTCAGGCCAGGATCGCACGAAGCGTTCGAGGAGAGGTGGGCCTGTCGCGGCCGGCTTGGGGTTCGCCGCAGCTTTCTCGAAGCTTCCGACTAGCCGCGGGTTTTCCGCGAAGCCGGAGCCACTAGGATAGACAGGCGCAGCTGAGCAGGGGCTCCCCATTCCTCCTCCTGTCGCCTTTTTGTAAAAAATAGAGTTTATTTGGGTTTACTCCGTTTCCCTGTTCTGGATTCTCTTGTAGGGTCAGTAGTGAGAACCCATAAGGTGGAGGAAAAGAAGCACGGACCCCAAGACCACATTAACCAGGCCAGGCGCAAGGTTTGCCTCTCCTGGAGCTGGAAGGGTCTCTCTTACTGCACCTAAGAGGGAGCCAGGATCCAGAGTGGTGCCGGCTCAACCTGGAGTGGGCAGTACTGCCTGGTGACATTTCCCCAGGCCCAGAATTGGAGTAGAAACCAGGCCTCTCCTCCGTTTTTAGTTGCCCAGTGCCTGATTTCGTTTCTACACTCAAGGGGAACCCCTGTCCCAGAAGTTGCATCTCTGATCCCATGTGGAGTTCCCATGTCCACAGAGGGGACCAGCTGATCCTTGAGTCTCTGCCCCTCAAGGCCTCTTCAGGCCCAGGGGGGCTGCAGTCAGGCTAAGAATGACTACAGAGGCCCAGTGGGCTCCCTCCAGCTCAACCTGGCCCCGGACTTGCTGAGCTGAGAAGAAATTGTCTCCAAAACCACCTTCCCAGCCCCACTTTAAGGGGAAGGAAGGAAGCCAGGACTCACTCCTCATTTGTGGGCAGGGCAGAAAGGTGGCAACAGCAACAGGGACATGCATCTGAGTCAGCCTGGCTCAAGGCCAAGGTTTTCACTGGCCCTGGTCCCTGGACCATGCCACACCCATGGTGCAGCAGAAGGCAGGTCCTCCCTGACTTTGCAGCGGCCTCTCCATTTTGTGACTTCCGATGTTTCCTTTGTGTTATTCCTCACACTGTGTTATGCTCATCTTATTTACTTTAAGACAGTGTCTTCCCATTTCTGAAGTCTGGTTTCATGTGACAGTTGGGGTGGAAAGCCCTGTGGGCCCTGTGTCTGCAAAGATGTGACTGTCCCTAAGGAGGTGTCCTTGGCTGGACAGTGGAGGCCCCTCATCGCTCAGGCACCAACTCTTGATGGAGAAAGCCACAAAGCCTGGAGGGAGGAAGGGATCTTCCTTAAGGTGCAGGAAGACACAGGGCAGTAGCATGGCAGGAACTCGGAGACACTCACACAACCAGGCAGAGGCCAAGTGGGACAGGACTGTGGGTTGCTGGAGGGGGATCAATTCAAAGATGCCTCTGACCTTGGAGAAGTTTTAGGAATGCTCAATCCATTGATTTCCCTGGTTGTTTCTTTTTCATGTAAACTCAGTAGTGATCTGTGATAGACATTTTTGTCTTAATAAGCCCAAAAGAGATCCTTGGGCAAGTACAAGGTAAAAATTCTGGGCGCTAAAAAAACCACTGGGTTATGTCTTCATTGGCAGTGTTTTAACATTTTTCTTTCTTAGTGTTTCAGGAAATAATGGTGTGAGACATCAGTGCTATGGAGGACTCTCTGATGTTAATTAAGCTCTTTCTTGGGCGATTCATTCATTTAACAAGCAGTTGCAGGATGTGGTGGGGTTCTCTGCACTGGGACACAGGCCATTCCCCCTTTACTGATCCAGTTATAGTCCAGTAAAATAGGGGCCCTACTCTCATTTTGCAGATGAAGATACTGCTCAGAGATGTTAGGCAACTCGCTCAGGGACACACAGCTATCAACAGCAGAATTTGGATCTGATTTCAACTCTGTGGATCTCCACTGCCTTGAGGTTCAAATTGGTGTATCCTAGATCCCTTAGGGTCCCCAGTGGCCCCTGCCTGCCCAGAATGAGTCTCATCCATTTGTCTGCCAAGTATCTATTAAATGCCTGCCGTGTGCCAAGCACCGTGCTAGGCATGGGGCACACAGCCTGTGACCCAAAGAGCTCAATTTGGAGGCAAAAATGTCACAATTAAATCTACAAGATGATATCAGGAAGTAACAAATGCCTTGTAGAAAATAAAAACAGGTGATAGACAATGAGTGGGATGGAAGCTTTAGTCAGAGAGAGTCAATCTCAGGAGTTGACTCTTCAACCGAGACATGAATGTGAGAAATGCTTACCAGGCAGTGAGCATAGCAAGTGCAAAGGCCCTGTGGCAGAGTGAAGCTTGGCCTTAAAGACACAGGTGAAAGATCAGAGTTATGGGAACACATATGGAGAAGTGGGCAAAGGTAGTGGGTAAGGAGGTGAGAAGGTGGGTCTTGCTGCCTGGAAGGTGGTGGGGAGGAGGTGACATTCTGGTTCCCTCCAGGGGCAGCTTTCTGTGCCAGCTCAGCCCCCCTGAACTCCAAGCGCAGCCACTAGAGCCCTGAGGCAGCTCCGCCTACACCAAGCAATTTGCTTTTTTTTTTTTCTTTTTCATAAGGATGCAATTTTCTGCGTGCTTTAAGGACATTAGAAGGGCGTTTGACTGACGCGCCATGCGAAACGCATTAGCAAGGCTCTAGGCGCTGCGCACAGGAGGCAGCATCGCCAAGCGTGCGCGTGAAGGGGCAGGTGGAGGCGGGAGCTGGCCCTGGGGACCCGCTTGGGGCGGGAGGTAGAAAGGCAGAAACCAGCAGAGAGGAGAGACAAAAGAGAAAGAGTTGGAAAGACAGGAGATGCAATACTGAACTATCAATTTAGAAGCGTTTAAAGGGGCGGGGCGGGAGTGAGGGTTTCCGAGGAGGAGGAGGCAGCTGGAGGAGGGGGAGGGCGGCTTTGGGAAGAGGGAGAAGGGAGGGGGGAGTGGACGCTGGGAAGAGGGAGGGAGGAAGAGAGAGAAGATGGAAGGGGTAAAGAAAGAGCTAAAAGGGGAGTGAGGAGACAGTGGAGATGGAGAAACAGAGGATAAAGATGGGAAAAGGAGGCAGAAATGAGAGTTACTGGCAGGAGATAATAAAAGGGAGGGGCAAGGAAGGCAAAGCAGGAATGGGGTTCTTCCTGGGGCATGCTGTGTCCCAGATCAACCTGTGACCTGATGCAGAGGGGTCTTGTTTGTTAGTCACTGGGGAAGATGGGAAGCAGTCTAAAGTGCCTTTGCCTGCTGTTGACCTGCTGTGTTCAGCCTTTCAAACATGCCAGGCTCCTCCTTTTCTCAGGGCCCTTGCACATTCTATTCCCCATCCTTGGTGTTCTTCCTTGTACTCCCTTGATGTGAGGTCCTTTCTCTCCCTCCAGGTGGAGGCTCCCTCATTATTCCCAAGGTGGCCTACTCTGAGTGCTAGCTGGCACTCACCCCTGTTGTGATTCTCTGTGCATTTGCCTGGGGTCTGTCAAATTGCTTGGGGTCTGTGCATTTGCCTGGAAGGCAAAATCACATCTGCCTGTGATTCTCTGTGCATTTGTCTGGGGGCATAGCTGTCTGGATCCTGGTATAGCCTCACAGCCTCCAGCAGCAGCTCCTTTCCACCTGACATTCTCCTGAGCAACAAGGGACACTGTATTTGCAGCCAGCCAGACCTGGATTCAGACCTCCTGGTTCTGGCTGGGCTGGGTGCCCATTGCAGATGCTCAGAAAACTCCCAAAGCTAGGAGGACACAGGGCTGAGCTCTTTTCCCTTCAGGGACCCTTCAGGATACTTTCCTGTGTGAACAGCGGCAGGTGGGCTGGGCATAAGCAGGATGGGCTCTGTAGGGGTTTGACATGTCTTGGAGCCGTGTACCTTCCAGGGTGTCTCCTGGGGATGTGATGTAAAAGCTTGTAGTGGCATTGTCTCCCAGCCTTGGAGCTTGACTGGAACCCAGGGCCCTCCCTGAGCTTGTAAGCACGCCACCACTGCCTCCACCATTTATGGAGCACTGATGATGGGCACTGCTTTGGTTAATTGTCATTAAGGTTAATCTTGAAGGCCTTGAAGGTGAAGACAATACCAGGCCCATTTCACAGATGAGGAAACACTGAAGTGCAGAAGAGGAGTAGCTTGCATTACTTACATAAGCAGAACTGGAGTATGAATTTAAGTCAGAGCAACTCACTGTCTCAGCTCTGCATCCTCAACCTTGAGTAGATTCTTATGAAGGTTTCGCTGAGAACAGTGGAGGCAGTCTGGCTTGGTGACTGAGGTCCAGGCTAGCTTAGGTTGAAATCCTGACACACCACTCACTAACTGTGTGACCTTGGGCAAGTTACTTGTCCTCTTTGTGCCTCAATTTCCCTCTTGAAAATGGGGACTAATAATAAAACTTCAAAACTATGGTTTTTCCAGTAGTCATGTATAGATGTGAGAGTTGGACCAGAAAGAAGGCTAAGCGCCAAAGAATTGATGCCTTTGAATTGTGGTGCTGGAGAAGCCTCTTGAGTCCCTTGGCCAGCAAGGAGATCAAGCCAGTCAATCCTAAAAGAAATCAACCCTGAATATTCATTGGAAGGACTGATACTGAAACTGAAGCTCCAATACTTTGGCCACCCAATGCAAAGAGCCAAATCCTTGGAAAAGACCCTGATGCTGGGAAAGATTGAGGGCAAGATGACAGAGGATGAGATGGTTGGATGGCATCACCAATTCAATGAACATGAGTTTGAGCAAACTCTGGAAGATAACAAAGGAGAGGGAAGGCTGGCATGCTGCAGTCGATGGGGTTGCAAAGAGTCCGACACGACTCAGCGACTGAACAATTGGGATAAACCTTGTATTCTCCTTAAGGTGCTTGATCATTTGGTGAGCAGGATTTCCTCACAAAGGAGTTTTAGAATTATTTTGAAGATATGACATGATGTTTGTGTGTCTCAGGGGCTGATGGAGTGACTCAGGTGTTGGCAAGGAATAAGGTATTCAGGTTGTCAGTTGATGGATTTCTGGCCAACTCTCCCACTGGGAGGGAGAGACCCTACCTGTTCCGCTCATCCTTGAGCCCTTATTTCTGGAACAGTGGCTGGGATGTGGTAGGTGCACAAGAAACATCTATGGGCCAGAAGAGTGAATGCCACGTATAGGCTGGGAGAGCC
Source organism: Oreotragus oreotragus (assembly GCA_006410675.1). Lineage (NCBI taxonomy): Eukaryota > Metazoa > Chordata > Mammalia > Artiodactyla > Bovidae > Oreotragus > Oreotragus oreotragus. The sequence goes on along the minus strand of SJYX01021018.1, from coordinate 169,873 downwards.
TGGGCCAAGCACGTGTGCCCCTCCTGCCTCAGTGTGTGCTGAGAATGTGTGCAAAGATCTCACATGAAAGGTAGCCTAGCCTTTGCTCCAGCAGGCTCTGGAATGCAAAATCTCTCCTCCCCGGGCCTTGTGGTGGTACCCTGAGGCAGCGGCAGGTTGCTTGGCAGGCTCCTGGGTGTGGCCCCGGCAGAGCTGTGCAAATTCAGGTGACTGCTTGGAGCTCAGGGCCACATCACTGTCATGCTTCCTCTTCCACAGCCTCCGTCAGGCCCAGAGCCGTCAGCTCACACCACCACCTCCCACCCTGCCCACCCACTCCTTTACCACCCTCTGCCTGGTCTGTGGGTTCCAGAACCACTCATTTCCAAAGCTCCCTTCCCTGCCTGAAGCACCGTTTCTGCCTTCCTCTGATGGCAGAGGATGGCAAATACTTCTCAGGCACGGCTTCGCCAGAGTCCTCCCGGTCTCCATCCCTGTCTGTGTTGGGCACCGGACTGAGCTCCCACATCCCCAGGGCTTGCCCTGAACCTGGACACACATGCACATCCCCTCCAGGCTTTCAGTGAATGAGTAAGTGAGTGAACAGATGAATGATGTCCTGGGCCTGACTTCCACCTATAAGCGCTGGCTTTAGGCTGCCTGAGTATTACTGCTGCCACGACAGCCTGCTCTCCCAGGAATTCACACCATACACCCGCAACCAGTGGCTCCCAGAAGTTGGCTGGTAGGCACAGCCTCTTACCCTCCAGTTGCCCCCAGTTGGGATTTGCTGGCAAACACACCCTTTGTCAGCCATGTGCTCTTTGTGATTGGGGTGTATGGGGTAAGCTGCATGGAGGGCTGTCAGGGAAAGTAATCATAGAAATAGCTGTACTGACAGCTCTGAGTTAATAGCTTCTAGTAAGATTTTATTTGAACAAAGGGTTGACTGCTAAATGAGATTAAGAGAGTCAGATGTAACTGATGCTTTCTGAGGACCCAGCTCAGAGCTTCTGGAATCCTCTGATGCTGTTCGTCCACTTTCAAGAACTTCTACAATCTTCTGATGATGTCGCACCTTCAAGCAGCCACTGGCTTTGCTTCAGCCATGCCGCAGCCACCAAGATGTTTGAAGAGGAGGAGGTGGGGGAGACAGGGAAGGGGTGGGTGAGTCGGGGAGGAGGAGGAATGTGTGGAGTGACGAGGAAGGAGGAAGAGCAAGGAGGAAGCAGAGAAGTACATCAGTGCTGCCCTGATGTCCAGTCCGTGTGATGCTAAAAGCTGCTGTCCAGAAACTTCTGGATTCCTGCTTGCACTTCCCACCTATGAAGGAGACCTTAGGCACTGTGTGAAACAAACTGGTAGAAACCCTTCCAAAGAAGGGGCATCATGGGTCTTTGTAGCCATAGCCTTGCCTGATGGCCCAGCTGATGTTAGGATGTACAGGTTGAGAGAGGAGAAGAGAGAGGGAGCACACAGAAACCATGCCTCAGGGGTCTGTGCAAGAAAGCCCAGGCCTGGATGCTCTGAGCATGCACCTTTCATTCATTTATGCATTCATGTCTCCATTCCCTCCTTTGGCAGCAAAAAGTTACTCATGCCAATTTGTACACCTGTGTTCATCTCAGCATTCACATGAACCACAGGTGGAAACAACCCAAATATCCACTGATGGTTGAATGGATAAGCAAAATATGGTCTATCCATACAGTGGATACTGGCGTTGTTCAGTCGCTAACTCATGTCCGACTCTCTGTGACCCCATGGACTGCAGCACACCAGGCTTCCCTGTCCTCCAATATCTCTTGGAGTTTGCTCAAACTCATGCCCGTTGAGTTGGTGATGCTATCTAACCATCTTACCATCTGCCGCCCTTTTCTTTTGCCTGCAATCTTTCCCAGCATCAGGGTCTTTCCCAGTGAGTCAGTTCTTCACATCAGGTGGTCAAAGTACTGGAGCTTCAGCTTTGGCATCATTCTTTCCAATGAATATTCAGGCTTGATTTCCTCAAGGATTGACTTGTTTGGTTGCCTAGCTGTTCAAGGGGCTGTCAAGAATCTTCTCCACCACCATAATTTGAAAGCATCAGTTCTTCGGTGCTCAGCCTTCTTTCTGGTCCAACTCACATCTATACATGATTACTAGAAAAACCATAGCTTTGACTTTTGTTGGACCTTTGTCAGCAAAATGATGCCTATGCTTTTTAATACACTGTCTAAGTTTGTCATACAATGGAATAGTATTCAGCTTTTAAATAAGGAGACTGTGACACATGTTACAACATGGATGGACCGTGAGGACATTATTCTCAGTGAAATAAGCCAGTTACAAAAAGACAAATTCTATATGATTCCAGTCATATGAAGCGCTTAGCGTTGTCAAAATCATGCAGACAGAAAGTAAAATGGTGGGTGCCAAGGGCCGGAGGAAGGGAGAGTGGGAAATTGTTGTTTGGTATGTATACATATATATATATATATATATAGTTTCAGTCTTACAAGATAAAAAGAGTTATGGGGCTGGATGGTGGTGATGGCTACACAATAATGTGAAAGTGTTTAATATCACTGAACTCTACATTTAAAATGGTTAATGGTAAGTTTTACATTATGTATATTTTAGCACAATAAAATAAAATCTTTAAAGAGTTTGTGTATTCTAGCTCTAGCCACTGAATATTCCTTGAAATAATGAATCCAGTAGCAGCAAGCCCTGGTACCTTCACTGTGGACTCTGTATCATTTCCCATTAAAAGGAAACAGGCCTCCACAGAGAAATAGCTGGTCTATGTCTGGGGCAGGAAACAGGAAGATGAGCTTGACGTTTTTTGTTATAACAGACAGCAAGGAGGTGACTAGGGCTACTGGGCACCAGTGAGAAAAAACCGGGGCCAAGGAGAAGAGCCCCCAACTGGGGCGATTTGAGCAACAATAGTAACTTCAGTGGTTTGAAACATCACTTACTTGAAACAAACTTAAGAGGAAGGAAAACTCTTTCTTCTTTCCAAACTGTTTTTGAAGGGTGCTAGGTGTTAGGGTGGAGAAGGCAATGGCACCCCACTCCAGTACTCTTGCCTGGAAAATCCCATGGATGGAGGAGCCTGGAAGGCTGCAGTCCATGGGGTCGCTAAGAGTCAGACACGACTGAGTGACTTCACTTTCACTTTTCACCTTCATGCATTGGAGAAGGAAATGGCAACCCACTCCAGTGTTCTTGCCTGGAGAATCCCAGGAATGGAAGAGCCTGGTGGGCTGCCATCTATGGGGTTGCACAGAGTTGGACACGACTGAAGCGACTTAGCAGCAGCAGCAGCAGATGTTAGGGACTCAATATTTGTGTTCTTCTGAAATTTATATGTTGAAATCCTAAATGCCCAAAGTGATGGGTTGGGCCCAGGGCAAGGAGCAGGGACAGGCTAGGGCTCCGTTTTGCATGGGGCCCTGGGAAGCAGTCCTTGGAGCACTCCCGCGCCCCCTCGCCTTATGGCCTCCATTCTCCTTGGGAGACTGGACCTCGCAAAAAAGAACATTCTTCTGACGTCAGCTGCCAGGGATGTCTCTCAAGGGGTGAATGTCCCCTCAGGAGGGGCTGTAGGAGGACAGTGTGGCAAGTGGGCCTGCCTCTGAGGCAAATCCAGCCCTTAGAGGCAGGGTTCTTCTCTCCAGTCCGTAAATGAGGAAACTGAAGCCCACAATGAGCCAGTGAAATAGGAAGTGTCATTTCTGGGCCCCCAAACCACAGGACCATTGGCTCTGCCTGTGGCGTCTATGCTGATATGTGAAGCGTGGAAAGCGGGGAGGACACAGTCTTCAATGCTGATGGTGCTGTTCACTATCTGGGTGCAAGTCTGGACTCTGCTCCATTGGAGGGAGCACTGACCTGTGGGCGCACGAGGTAGTATCCCCCATGTGTCTGTGCTCCTTCTTTGCTGGGGTCCTGCATCTGTAGGACAAGCCCCTGTTCACTGCCGTCTTCACCACAAAGTACTGTTTGTGATTTAAAAAAAAAAAAATACACTCTCTGTGAGTGACTCATGCATTTAAAATTATTTTAATATATTTTACACACTTGTGTATAAATGGGGCCGTGTGTTTCTTCTTATTAAAGGAGTCTTATTTAGACTGGTTATAATATGGTCAGGAGGCTCTCTGCTGAGCCTCGGGTATTTATAGGGACTCAGAGTGGTGAACGTGTAGAGGGCAGCTCTGCCGTGTGGGAGTCCAGGGCTACCTGTGCCCAGTGGTCCCCTCTGGGATGCTACAGGCTTCAGGGCCAGCGCATGCAGCCTGCAGGCCTCCTGCACACAGCAGCATGAGATGCCCTTCCAGAGATCCCCAGGACCTGGTCCAACGCTCCAGAGAAGGCTTGCTCAGGTAAGAAACGTTGTCCTAGCCAACACAGTGGGTGGGCGTGGGTGGGTGAGAGGGGCAATGGACCCCAGGTCCTGTTCTTGTGGGTCTGACTTAACTTACTACCCTTTTGAGAACCTGCAAAATGTCACATTTGCACTTTGGGGATGTAGGTGTGGGTGAGAGCTGGCCCTGCCCCCATCAGTGAGGAGGTGGACATGTGAATGGACTCCACTTTCCTTCCCACTCTTCTCGAGGTCCCTGGCTCCCGGGACTTCTCCCACCCTCCCTCCAACCAACTGTCCAGCCTTGCTGGCCTCCGAGCTCTCTCTCCATCACCTGCCCCAGGGTCTTTACCCATGCTGTTTCTACCGGATTGGCCCTCCCCCAGACACTTACACAGCCAACCCCATCCATCTCTCCCACACACTCTCCTCTCTGCTGTTTTTTAGGGAAGCCCCTCATGGTCCTGCCCAGGCTCATACTGTAGCTTTCAACCCAGGCCCCCAACCCACTTCCCCCATTTGCCCGCTCTAGGGCTCTTGGCACATATCCCTAGAAATCACACTATGCATTTTTGGCTTCTTATTTATGTCTGTTTCCCCCTCCAGAATGAGATCTCCAAGCACTTTTCTGCTTTTCATGACTCAGGATGGTGCCTGCGCACAGTAGATGTCCGATAAATATTTGCAGACCGACTGGATGGGTGTGTTGATTGCTTGAGTCTGGTCTCTCCGAGACACACAGCCCGCATTTTGTTGGGTGTGTGTTAGGGTGGAACCACTGGGCCACAATTACAGGCAGGCTCAGCTTGGTGGAAGCTGCCAGCAGCTCTCCAATGGCTGCACGGCCTCGGCCTCCTTCTGTGGGGCTCAGGCTGTTCTCTCCTCCCCACTCTTGGCACTGTCAGTCTCTTTCATTTTATCTCATCTGCACTGGGTGGTGGCAACATTCTGGGAATTTAATGTGTATTATTGCCTTTCCTTATGTTTGTTGTCACATAGATATGGCATGAATACTGGAGTGGGTAGCATATTTCGTCACCAAGGGATCTTCCTGACCCAGGAATTGAACCAAGGTGTCCTGCATTGCAGGTGGATTCTTTACCAGCTGAGCTTGGATTTTAATTTGTATTATTACCTTTCTTTGTATTTGTTGCCACATAGATGTGCTCTTTTGTGAAATGCTTATTCAAGACTTCTATTTCCTGTGGGGCGACGTGTTTTTTATTTATCATTGTTAACTTTAGGACACCTATTCTGGATAAAACTCTTGGTCACTGCATGGGTTGCAGGGAGAACATAGTTCTTTCAGTGTGCCCAGTACCCACCATGATCCCTCCCTTCCTGTCATCTGGGAGCTGGGTTTGTGCTGTAATGCTATTCCTTAGATTGCCCCAGGATAGGGGACCACGGGGTTACCAGGGGAACTAATATAAATGTGCCTTATTGGGCTTACTTTCCCAAGGCCTCTTTTTTTTTTTGGTTTATTCAGAGTCATTTTAGAGGCCACTTGCTCCACGAAGCCCTCCACACTTTCCCAAGGCTGAGCTGGGAGCCTCCTCAGGGCTCTTACAAGTTACTCCATTGAGTCATCATTGTTCAGTTCTTTGTTTCCACAGCTGACTGGGTGGCCTGGGTGCCCAGGGCCTGATGCCTGTGTGCAGTAGGCACTCTTTGTGTGATGCTGAATGCTGAACAAAACCACTAGTCTGAGTCCCAAAGCTGTGTCTTCCCCTTGGTTGCAAAGTCTCCAGTGAAGACTTATGTTAGGGCTTTCTCATCACAGCCTTAGCTTTAGTTGATTGAGTTCTTACCATGCACTTTCTTACCAACAACACAATGATTCACCTCATGAATCTCTTTAAATCTATTTGCTGTTTTTTCTTTTTTTTTGGTTGGTTGCTAGATCTTCTCATTTATTTAAAAAATCAGTTTCTTCGTAATTGCAAAAGACAAATGTACCCCAGTGTTCACTACAACACTGTTTATAATAGCTAAGACATAGAAGCAACCTGGATGTCCATCAATAGCTGAATGAATAAGGAAGCTGTGGTACATATACACAATGGAATTAATATTACACAGCTATAAAAAGAACCCATTTGAGTCAGTTCTAATGAAGTGGGTGAACCTAGAGCCTATTACACAGACTGAAATAAGTCAGAAGGGGAAAGACAAATATTCCATATTAAGGCATATATACGAGACCTAGAAAGATAGTACGGATGATCCTATGTGCAGCACAGCAAAGGAGACACAAACATAAAGACCAGACTTTTGGACACAGTAAGGGGAAGGAGAAGGTGGGATGATTTGAGAGAGGAACACTGAAACATACACATTACCATATGTAAAATAGATAGCCAGTGGGAGTTTGCTGTATGACTCAGGGCACCCGAAGTTGGTGCTCTGTGACAACCTAGAAGGATGGGCTGGGGAGGGAGATGGGAGAGGTACTCTGTACTGTGTTCTCAAGCCATCTGTCTGCCAAACAGAAGGTGGGAATGATGATTCTGAGATGGCACAGACGACCTCATGCAAGGTGAGGAAATGATGCCAAACTGGTTTTCCACAAACTTTCAGAAACAGCTCTCAGATTTCTGGTTCTTCTAGATTTTAGAACTGGGAACTTCCCCCCTCCACATGTTATCCATTTCACAGATGAGGAAATAGAGATGCAGAGAAGCGAGCAGCCTGCCTGGCAAGGGGGTGGGGGAACCGAGTCTCCATCGGGGCGGAGTGGCTCTGATGGCTTTCCACCTATGTGCCAGATCCTGGGCTTGTCCTCAGTAAGGGATGAGAAGTGTAGGACAGACCAAGGTGTCCTGTGCACCCTTCTTCCTGAAGCCAGAGGAGCTGACTCAAGAGTGCAAGTGTTTAGATGAAAGTCAGGGCAAACTCAGTCCCCCGCCTCAGCCGGGTGAGAGGCACTGCTTGGAAATTCTCCTGGGGGTCCCTGTCAGTACTGTCCCTCATCCTCTGTGGGAATGATTTTGTCTTCCCCACCTGCGATGGTGTGATTTTACCCCTTCCTCTATCCCCATAATCATGTCCTTCCAGAATCTATCTTCCTTCACCTTGGGGCCAATAGAATGTGATGGCTTTAAAGGGGTGCCAGCTCTGAACTTGGCCATGAAAACTCAGCTCTCTCCTGCCTTGGCCGTGAGGACACGCAGAGGCGGCGGGGTCCAGTTATCCCGCATTCAAGTGCTGTGGTGCTGGTGGTCACCAGCATTTGTGAGTTACCACTGTGAAGGAGCCCAGATTCTGCATAGACTTGTGAGCCATAAGTGGTGGCTGTGATTTTAAGCCATTACACTTAGGGGAGGTTTTTATACAGCAATAGCAGTTTGATGCACTGCTATTCAGGGGCCAGTCTGTTTCCACCTTCAACCTTTCAGTGAAAACTTTGGCTTTCTATTGAAGTATGTATCAAGCTCATCACTCCCCCTGGTGCCCCTAATATATGCCTGAATGCTTTTTGCTTCTCCTTAGAGAGAGGAGTAGGAGAAGGCAATGGCACCCCACTCCAGTACTCCTGCCTGGAAAATCCCGTGGACAGAGGAGCTTGGTAGGCTGTAGTCCATGGGGTCGCTGAGGGTCGGACATGACTGAGCAACTTCACTTTGACTTTTCACTTTCATGCATTGGAGAAGGAAATGGCAACCCACTCCAGTGTTCTTGCCTGGAGAATCCCAGGGATGGAGGAGCCTGGTGGGCTGCCGTCTATGGGGTCGCACAGAGTCAGACATGACTGAAGTGACTTAGTAGTAGTAGTAGTAGAGAGGGGAGTGGAGTCTCCTCCTGTGAGGCCCAGGGTCCCCCATGAGCTCTGGGCCCCCCTCCTGTCAGCTTCCCTGACCTCAGCCCCCAGGGTATCAGCTTCCTGGGGCAGCCAAAACAAAGTCCCATCACTGGGTGGCCCAAACAACAGAGAACTTTATTGTCTCTCAGTTCTGGAGGCTAAAAGTCCAAGATCAAGGTGTCTGCAGGGCTGGTTCCTCACGAGGGCGTGAAGTAGAATCTGTTTCAGGTCTCTCTCCTGATCTTCCAGTGGTTTTCTGGTGCTGCTTGGCTCGTAGAAGCACCATGTTGATCTCCACCTTCATCTGCATGTGCGGTTCTCCCTGTGTGGACCTGTGTCCAAATTTGCCCTTTTTATAAGTATGTCAGTCATGTTGGTCAGGGGCTGTCCTACTCTAGTAACATCTCAGTGAAGGGCATTTGTTGTAATGACCCTGTTTCCAAATAAGGTTGCATTATGATGTCAGGATGTCCACATGGCAGGAGTTTCAGCTTTAGCATCATTCCTTCCAAAGAAATCCCAGGGTTGATCTTCTTCAGAATGGACTGGTTGGATCTCCTTGCAGTCCAAAGGACTCTCAAGAGTCTTCTCCAGCACCACAGTTCAAAAGCATCAATTCTTTGGCGCTCAGCCTTCTTCACAGTCCAACTCTCACATCCATACCTGACCACAGGAAAAACCATAGCCTTGACTAGACGGACCTTAGTCGGTAAAGTAATGTCTCTGCCTTTGAATATACTATCCAGGTTGGTCATAACTTTTCTTCCAAGGAGTAAGCGTCTTCTGATTTCATGGCTGCAGTCACCATCTGCAGTGATTTTGGAGCCCAAAAACATAAAGTCTGACACTGTTTCCCCATCTATTTGCTATGAAGTGATGGGACCAGATGCCATGATCTTAGTTTTCTGAATGTTGAGCTTTAAGCCAACTTTTTCACTCTCCTCTTTCACTTTCATCAAGAGGCTTTTTAGTTCCTCTTCACTTTCTGCCATAAGGGTGATGTCATCTGCATATCCAAGGTTATTGATATTTCTCCCAGCAATCTTGATTCCAGCTTGTGCTTCTTCCAGCCCAGGGTTCCTCATGATGTAATCTGTATATAAGTTAAATAAGCAGGGTGACAATATACAGCCTTGACGTACTCCTTTTCCTATTTGGAACCAGGCTGTTGTTCCATGTCCGGGTCTAACTGTTGCTTCCTGACCNAAGACTATTTATCAGTTTACAGTCTTATCTTTTGGGGGGCAAATGTTTCCTGGAACACAACACTAACTCATGCTGATACAGGTAGCCTTTGTTCTCAGTCCTATTAATTATGTTACCTTGATGTAGGTGATCGCTGTTCTCAAAGACATCCTGACCTAGATTTAAGAAACTTAAATTCTGGTAAGCAGGTGGACAATGCTTCAGTGAAATACTTCCTGGTTAAAATTAAGTTATTTACGAGATAAAACATATATAGAGAAGAAACATCTGAATATTCTTATGGAAATCTTCGCAGTGGAGCTAGCACTGAGTTTGAATGGATAGGGAATGAGGATGATCTAGTCCAGGTGAAGAGGGACATGCAAAACCCCAGAGATATGAGATATCATGAAGCCATTCCCTTTCTATTCACACAGCCAAGCTTGAGTTCAGGTCCTCCTCTTTCTTCAAACTGTTTAAAAGATCTTCTAACTGACAGCTCCCAACCAGTCCCCGGTCTTGCACGAACACATACTAAATCACTCAGTACTCTTCAGCTAGTGTACCTGCAACCCAGGCACTTTACCTTCAGCCCACGGCAGGAGAGGTGTGTTTTGCTCCTCTAGAGAGTTGAGGGAGATGGTCAAGGAAGCACTCTGTCTGCTTCTCTGGGTGTGTGAAGTCCACAAGTGGTCCTCCTGCTGCCCAATCTGTCATAGGAAAGACGATGGTGTGTGCCACTCTGGGTCAAGGGGATAGTCTTTTCTCACCTTGCTGACCAGTTAGCTTAAAGATGATCCAAATAACTATTTACCTGAGGTTTCAGAGGATAAAATACAAATTGTATAGAGCGGGGTCAGGGTGGACTTTGGATAACTTTGCATCTTTGTTTTATCTAATCCCCATCCTTTTTAAAAATAATTTTATTTATTTATTTTTGGATCTTCGTGGCTGCAGAGGCTTTCTCTAATTGCCGCGAGGTTTCTCTTGTTGCATAACACAGGCTCTGGGGCGTGCAAGCTTCAGTATTTGTAGCACACAGGCTTAGCTGCTCTGTGGCATGTGGGATCTTTCTGGACCAGGAATCTACCCCATGTGTCCTGCATTGACAGGTGGAATCTTTACCCCCGAGCCATTAGAAAGCCCCTTAGTCCCCATTCCTGAAGGTCCCTTCCTGGCTCTCTCCATGCATGGCTCTGCATGGGTATTCCCTTCGATGGCAGGGTGTCTCTGCACAGCCCACTTCTTTTCCTCTCCTCAGGTTACCCTCGCCTTGCCTCCCCCGTTCTTGGAGCTTTTGCTTCTTCTTTCTCCTCCCTTCTTGCACAGGGAATCTTCCCCCAGCAATCGTCGCATTTCTGGCACCTTCCTGGGTCTTCGAAACCGCTGTGGTCTTCCATTGTGTGTTGAGTGTTGCTCACTCTGAGCTGTGAATCAGCCATAGCCCTTCAACCTCAGTTCACTTCTGCTGCTGACTAAGGGGATGGAGGGGAATTTCCAGTTCTGAGAAGAGGTGGGAAAGGACATTGGGAGTGATTGTCATTTTGTATTGTAGCTTCATTTTTTATTTTTTCTGTTTTTATTAAAATGTATCTTAAAAAAAAAAAAAACACAGAGATCTTATCCTACAAGTATTATTCTCCAGCCAATAATACTCATGGGGTCTATGTATGACATTCATATCCCCTCTTCTAGAATAATGTTTAACCTTATTTTGTTTCGTTTTGTTTAAAGTTTCTCTCTTCTTACCAACAAGAATACATTGAAGATCCCTCATCCATTAACCTGGCTTTGGAAAGTGTCACGTCCAATCACCTCTCCTTGATTCCTGGCCTCCTTTCCCTCAAATGCAGTAGGAAGACACAAAGACAGTCCTAAATATATCCTGCCANTTAACCTTATTTTGTTTCGTTTTGTTTAAAGTTTCTCTCTTCTTACCAACAAGAATACATTGAAGATCCCTCATCCATTAACCTGGCTTTGGAAAGTGTCACGTCCAATCACCTCTCCTTGATTCCTGGCCTCCTTTCCCTCAAATGCAGTAGGAAGACACAAAGACAGTCCTAAATATATCCTGCCATATAACCAACCTACTTAAAACCTCCGAGTTTCCTTATTGCTCATCAACAGCAAGAAATCCCAGGCTTCCCCGAGGGATGGCCTCTGTTTCAATCAATTGATGCCATGAGCAGATTCGGACTCACTGTGGNCAACCTACTTAAAACCTCCAAGTTTCCTTATTGCTCATCAACAGCAAGAAATCACAGGCTTCCCCGAGGGATGGCCTCTGTTTCAATCAATTGATGCCATGAGCAGATTCGGACTCACTGTGGCAAATTTCCAAGAGAAATCAGAAAAAAACCTGGGATTTTAAGTGGAATATCCCCATTTTTAAGCCTTAGATGATATAAATAAAAATAACGCAAAACTGAAACAGAAAACTCATTACAAAAACATTCATCTTGCACTTCTGAACTAAAGATCAAGTCAAACTTTTTATCAGAGCACAGACTGAGATGAGGAACTGGCCCCTGCCTCCTTTCCCGCCCCCGTCTCAAATTACTTTTCACAAACAATGAATGCAACAGAAATGTTAAGCTGTTATTATTTTTCACAGTTTCCACCTCCTATGCATTTGAAAGTGCTATTTCCTCTGCCTGGAGTCCTTTCACAAATGTTTTCTACCTGGAAATTTCCTATTCATGTATCAAAACACTTTGGAGGTACAACCTCCTTTTTGAAGCCTTCCCTGATCAGCTCACCAAAATCATTCTCTCTGCTATAGTATCTCTGTACCTTATGCACAGTTTTTATTACTATTATCTTCTTCTTCTTTTTTTTTTTTTTTGGCATGGCTATTTGCTCCAGAGGTGATAAAACGAATAGCAAAGGTTATTTAAAAGAGTAAAGTAGCTTACCTAAAGCCACAAAATTAAAGCAAGACCCAGAGTGTACTCCAGTCCTGTCTATCTCAAAGTCTATACATTGCCCACTGCCACAGTCTACCTCTGTTTCTGTATGTATTATTTGTTTATATCAGTTCCCCCCAAGCCTTTAACTGGGACTAATTGAAAACAGAAATAGTACTTTATTCATCTGTGTCATCAGAACCTGGAATATAATATACATTCAATAAATGGCTGTTGAACTTAGGTGAACTGCATTTCAAATGCAAACCATATCAGTCTTATTCAATACTGCTGTATCCTCTTTTCATGTGGTATTTATTTAATTCTTGGTATTTATTTAAATTTATCTTCTACATCTTGGATCGTTGAAAAGTTCCATGTGGTGGTTTTAAAATTCACTACCTTCCAAAAAGGTAATAAACCAAAAGGCAGGATTGTCATCACTTTAAGAGTGATGTCCTTGATTCAAGCAATCATTACCTGGGCATGTTTGAGAAGCAGAATATTAGCTCCCAAATTCCAAATCTTGAGTTAGCAGGAACTGGCCTAAGTTGGGGGAAGAATCTTGCTTCGACATTTTGACTTTTCTTTGTTTATTTTGGCTGTGCTGGGCCTTCACTGCTGTGCGCACTTTTCTCTAGCTGTGGCACGCAGGGGCTACCCTCTGGCTGCGGTGCCTGGCCTTCTCATCGCAGTGACTTCTCTTGTTATGCATCTTGGCCTCTAGGGCACCCTGGCTTCAGCAGCTGCAGCTCTCCAGATCAGTGCTTGTAGCTCCCAGGCTCTCGAGCACAGGTTCAATAGCTGTGGCTTTCATGGGCTCCGCTGCTCCGCAGCATATGGGATCCTCCTGGATCAAGAGGAAGATCCTTGCATCTCCTGCACTGGCAGGCAGATTCCTTACCACTGAGCCAGTAAGGAAACCCCTGAGGAAAAAATCTTAATCACTGGCTTCAGATTTTCAAAAAACCATAAGCTGCAATTGTCCTGCCTGCCCCTGTATGCAAAAAGATTTTTACAGATGGGGGTCAAACTGTAATTGTGTCTTTCTCTGTAAGATATTGATAAGTATATGTGCATTTTTCATCTGTGAGAAGATAGCCCAACTCACCCACAGTTGATAGGCATATTTTTACCTTGAGTTACTTCCAGCAGGAAGGAATATTTTCTGCTCAACCATTTATCTGTCTCCTCAAGTTTCCAGCAAGAGAAACTATCTCTTTACACATGGTAGAACATGGCCTAAGGGCAGATTCTGGCTTGATGAAAAATCTCAGTGGATGGAAACTGTGAGCATAATTTCAATGTACCAGGCTCAAACACAATATTTAATTACCTTTTTTTTTTTTTTTTTGCCTCAGCATCCCCAAGGAACCTCACATATTCTCCTCCATGATGCTGACAAGAATTCTCAGTGTGGGAGGGAAGAGAGTTGGGGAGAGAGACCCACACCTAAGAAGCCCCAGCAGGCTGTCAGCAGGATGTGTGGCATGTTCCTACCGTGTGGTTCTCATCAGGCACCCCCATGATGGGCTGGCTGCTAGTCTCCTGTCGAGAATTTCCCTGGCACAGAAAGAGGGTTTATTCCAACTGAACATTCAGATGCAGGGTTCCCTTAGAGATACTGATTCCCAAGACTGAACTGAAATGCATAAGAATAAATGACTACTGGGCTTCCCAAGTGGCGCTAGTGGTAGAGAACCCGCCTGCCAATGCAGGAGACCTGAAAGATGCAGGTTCTGGGGAGGGTGAGACATATAGAAAGTAACATGGAAACTCACACTACCATATGTAAAGTAGAGAGCCAATGGGAATTTGCTGTCTGGCTCAGGAAACTCACACAGGGCTCTGTATCAACCTAGAGGGGTGGGGAGGGAGATGGGAGGAAGGTTCAAAAGGGAGGGGATATGTGTATCCCTATGGCTGATTTGTATTGAGGTTTGACAGAAAACAGCAAAATTCTGTAAAACAATTGCTGTTGCTGCTAAGTCTGCTGCTAAGTCATTTCAGTCATGTCCGACTCTGTGTGACCCCATAGACGGCAGCCCACCAGGCTCCCCCGTCCCTGGGATTCTCCAGGCAAGAACACTGGATTTAAAAATAATTTAATTTAAAAATAATAAGAAGAAGAAACAAACAAACAAAAAGATGCAGGTTCAATCCCTGGGTTGGGAAGATTCTCTGAAGGAGGGCATGGCAACCCACTTCAGTATTCTTACCTGGGGAACCCCATGGACAGAGGAGCCTGGCAGGCTACAGTCCATGGGATCACAAAGAATCAGACACGACTGAAGCGACTTAACACAAACACAAGCAGATTACTACTAAGAGATTCACCTTGAAGTATTTTGACAGTGACTCTCCTAAAATGCTATAAACTTCACCCCTGACATTCTGGTGAAAAAAGGTTAGTATTCCACTTCAAAAATAAAGAAAATGGGTTTTGGCGGAGAGGGGAGCTGTTTTAAGCTTCAGTTTGGTTCAGTTCAGTTGCTTAGTCGTGTCCGACTCTTTGCGACCCCATGAATCGCAGCACGCCAGGCCTCCCTGTTCATCACCATCTCCCGGAGTTCACTCAGACTCACATCCATCGAGTCCGTGATGCCATCCAGCCATCTCATCCTCGGTCGTCCCCTTCTCCTCCTGCCCCCAATCCCTCCCAGCATCAGCGTCTTTTCCAATGAGTCAACTCTTCGCATGAGTTGGCCAAAGTACTGGAGTTTCAGCTTTAGCACCATTCCTTCCAAAGAAATCCCAGGGCTGATCTCCTTCAGAACGGACTGGTTGGATCTCCTTGCAGTCCAAGGGACTCTCAAGAGTCTTCTCCAACACCACAGTTCAAAAGCATCAATTCTTCGATGCTCAGCTTTCTTCACAGTCCAACTCTCAAATGCATACATGACTACTGGAAAAACCATAGCCTTGACTAGACGGACCTTAGTTGGCAAAGTAATGTCTCTGCTTTTGAATATACTCTCTAGGTTGGTCATAACTTTTCTTCCAAGGAGTAAGCGTCTTTTAATTTCATGGCTGCAGTCACCATCTGCAGTGATTTTGGAGCCCCAAAATAAAAGTCTGACACTGTTTCCACTATTTCCCCATCTATTTCCCATGAAGTGATGGAACTGGATGCCATGATCTTCGTTTTCTGAATGTTGAGCTTTAGGCCAACCTTTTCACTCTCCACTTTCACTTTCATCAAGAGGCTTTTTAATGAGTCCCCAAGAAGGAAACTATCTTAAGTATAATCAGAGTCATGACTGGAACACTGCATTTTCTTTGTTCTAAATTTTACAAATCAAGTATCAAGCGAAAGAAGTTACTGTGAAGAAAAAATTAAGAAACAGAAACTTCAGTTAGTTGGGAGAACAGAAGGGGGAGCTCTCATTCCTTGTGAGGATAGCTCAGCAGGAAGAAGAAAGATTTCTCTTTCCTGGCAACGACTCGGCCAATGAAAAGCCAGAGATTCTGTGCTTACTATAGCCCTCCCAACTTCCTTTTTCCTCTCTATGAAAGAGATTTTCCTTCTCTTGCTTAACAGGGGAATTGCTTGTGGCTTACCATAGTTCAGTTCAGTTCAGCTCAGTCTCTCAGTCGTGTCCGACTCTGCAACCCCATGGACCGCAGCACGCCAGGATAGCTGCAGGCACCAAATGGCAAATTTCTGCTAATCTCAAAACAAAGCCATATTTTTGGCTAGAGAAATAACTGGCAGTCTATTTGTTTTAGGTCAATACTTGTTGTTTGAAATTCAAATAAAATTTGGTTTGAACAAAATGGAACATGTTTTTCCAAAATGTCTCCAAGAATCCTGTGGACTGCTAGAAACTTAATGTCACAGCTGCCACTTAGAACACCTCAATCTGTCTCCAAACTGGTCATGATCTAAACTGCTGCTGACTCCCTAGACTCACCACGCAGTGCCAGTGACCTTCATTCACCTCCATCCTTTAGAGTAGTGGTTCTCACAGTGCACCCAGAGCCAGTGGCATCAACATTACCTGGGAACTTGTCTGGAATGCGAATTCCTGGGCCCCTATCCAGACTTCTGAGTCAGAACCCTTGGGGATTCTGTGGGTTAAAACCCAGCAGTCTGTGTTTTAATAAACCCTAACTGATTCTGACGCACACTAAAATCTAACAGTCTGTGCTTCCAAGCAGAACTGCTCAAATTGTGACCCATATATCTGCAGTATAAGATGAACTGGCAGCCTGCTAAATTTCAAGATCTCTGGCCACACTCTGAATTTATCGAATCAGAATCTCAGAATGCTGGTTTATAAGTTTTCATTCTCTCGCTTGCCAAAGTCTGAGAATCACAAATTTAAAGCATTTGTGGGGTTCCTCATCTAGTTTCTTTTTAGCTAAAGAGCAGATGGGCTGGAGACCTAGTAATACAGTTCTTTTACACTCATCCTCTTTTCCCTTCTTCTCAATGCATACAGTTGCTGCTAAATTTTTTGATGTGATGGTCTGAACACTACTAGGACTTGCTGCTAGTCTCGCCCATTCTGACAGATCATTTCTTCACACAAAGGAACATTTCTCTCAAGAGGCTGATCACATCCCCTAAGGATTCCATGACAGCTAAAGAGGCTTTGCCTACACAGAGCACAAAGAAAACAAAATAAAACAAAAAGTACTTCTGGGATAGGACCTGGAGAGACAGGGTTTGTCAAACTGCACACAAATAGTGTTGATGAGTCTCAGCACTAGCTCAGCCAGAATGCCCTGTCACTAATCGAAAGATAGAAGAAATATTCAGACAGGAATGACCATATGTGAATATGCTGGGTTTGGTTTGACTTTGTAAATTGTATTGCATTTTACCAGATAAGATGGCATATTTTCAACAGAAAGAGAAAATACAAAAACAATAAGATGAAAAAAGAATACACCGTGTCTCAAATTTTTTCTCCATAAAGGCACAAAGTGGAAGCAATGTAGTCAGCAAAACACAGGAGGCCTTGCACACAACAGAGATACAGAGTATTGATTTGAAATGCTGGGAGGGCTGTTGTGAGAGCAGGCATTAGACAATCAACGAGAAAGATAAAGCAAGAAGACTACCACTCGTTAAAGAAAAAGCCAAAGATTAGGATCGGGTCAGCAGGGAGAATTTCAGTTCTGACATGCAGCTTAAGGACGAGGTTTTGTTGTTCATTCAGTCATGGCTGACTCTTTGTGACCCTGTGGACTGCAGCACGCCAGGCTTCCCTGTCCTTCACCATCTCCCAGAGCTTCTCAAACTCATGTTCACTGAGTCAGGGATGCCATCCAGCCATCTCATCCTCTGTCGTCCCCTTCTCCTCCTGCCTTCAGTCTTTCCCAGCATCAGAGTCTTTTCCAATGAGCTGACGTTCTGCATCAGCTGGCCAAATTATTACTGCAAGCCATTTCCTAGTAGTTAATTTCAGTTACAATAACCTCATAGTCAGCTTCACAGATGGCTAATAGAACTATCCCACCATTTAGTTATTATGAAGGTTCTAAGAGAACCTGGAGAAAATCTGCCAAATCAAACAATATTTTGAACAGACAATTTACCTAAAGAACTGGTACGTTTGGGCACCAGCTTGAATATTACAGTGTGGGTCTTGGTTTTAACTGTATCTGAGTTCCTTCAGCAGAAATCTGTGCACACATTAGGGGTACAATAAATAACCAAAACATAACCTGTTACTGGGCTTGCCTGGTGATTCGTTTGGTAAAGAATCTGCCTGTTGTGCAGGAGACCACCTGTAAGGCAGGAGACACAGGTTCAATCCCTGGGTTTGGAAGATCCCTTGTAGAAGGAAATGACAACTTACTCTAGTATTCTTGCTTGGCAAATCCCATGGACATAGAAGTCTGGCAGGATACAATCCATAGGGTTGCAATGAGTTAGGCACAACTTAGCAAATAATCCACCAGCAACCCAGTATTATTTGATGTTTATTGAAGTGTTAAATATATATTTATATAAGTTCAACTAAAAGAAGCAGAAGTTTTCTACACTTCCTCCTCCCCATTCTTTATTGAACTGTTTCTTTGATTCTTTGCCCTCTTCTTTTCCATTCTTGCATGTTTCTCCAACATTTTTCAGTGCTTATTTCCTTATGCATTAAAAAAATTCTTTATTAACTTTTAATATTATTTAGGAAACCAACAGTGTTTCTTGTAGCACATGATAGTAGAGTCTGTGGCCTAAGTATATGTAGTCTGTTTTTATTAGCACAGTAATTTGGTTATTT
The DNA here is from genome assembly GCA_006410675.1 of Oreotragus oreotragus. Lineage (NCBI taxonomy): Eukaryota > Metazoa > Chordata > Mammalia > Artiodactyla > Bovidae > Oreotragus > Oreotragus oreotragus. Next base: position 151,411 of record SJYX01021018.1, on the reverse strand, counting down.
GGGGTATAGAAATGACTAAAATTTGCATAATTCAAAGAAATAAGGCAAAGATGGCCAATTAGGATACACAAATTAGTTTTTCTAGAACTCAAAAGTGACAGGAATTATTAAAAACAACCATAACAGCTAACTTGATTGCTAGTGGCCCGATGATGGAATGACCAGCTATAAATATGTGGTAGGCCTGCCAGAGCCTGCAAAACATGTGCCCTCTCTCTTTTCATTCCGCTTCGATTATTTGCACAAGAAGAGCTCTACAAACCTTTCTTTTAAAATATTCATCGTTAATTCAGTTTCCTCTGAACCTCCAATTCATTTCATGAGAGCAGCAGCTTCATATGCCCGTGATAGAGAATTGAAACCAGGGACACTGAAAGCAGGGACTTTTACTTTTTTAGTTTTTAGTCGCTCAGTCATGTCTGACTCTTTGCGACCCCATGGACTGCAGCCGCCAGGCTTCTCTGTCCACAGGGATTCTCCAGGCAAGAATACTGGGGTGGGTTGCCATGCCCTCCTCCAGGGGATCTTCCCAACCCAGGGATGGAACCCAGGTCTTCTGCATTACAGGCAGATTCTTGACCGTCTGAGCCACCAGGGAAGCCCAACGTAGGGAACAAGTCATAGAAAAGTGAAAGGGTTAGTTGTTCAGTCGCGTCCGACTCCTTGCAACTCCATGGACTGCAGCCTACCAGGCTTCTCTGCCCATGGAATTCTCCAGGCAAGAATACTGGAGTGGGTTGCCATTTCCTTCTCCAGTGGATCTTTCCAACTCAGAGATTGAACCCACGTCTCCTGCATTACAGGCAGATTCTTGACTGTCTGAGCCACCTGGGTACAATTTGTCAAGGAATGAGAATGGGTGCCCACTTTTTAGTCCATCTCCCTAAAGATATCACTTAAGGATCTAGGAGTAACATTCATTAGTTTACACTGGGCTTTATAATCTAATCTTCAGAAAATTGTTACTGATCAGAGACAGTGAAATGTTTATCATGACTTGTCAAAGCTCAAAACTCTTTGGGAAGAGCTTTCCACTTACAGATTCATTTCTTGTGGAAGAAAGCCCTCCTCCAAAGAAAGTTTTTCAAAAATGGATGAATAATTTTTTTAGATGGGGCACAAATAAGTTCTGATTTCAATGTTCTACATCTCCCCAGAGCTGGAAAGTGAAAGACAGTTCTACAATATTATACTTCAAAAGCAGCACAGGGCTTAGCTGCTAAAGGAATAAAATAGCTTTTGTCTCAGATGCATACAACACCGTGAAATAACACCGTTATCCAGAAAGAATGAGCTGATAGGCACCATTCTATATTGTCGCTAAGAAAGCCAGCTTGATAGGGAACTGAATGCTGTCCTGCCCATTCCACCAAAGTTGTTGACGTTTTGTACAGAGTAGAAGAAATGCGCAGTATGAGATCAATAAAGAAGTAATTAAAAGACTCTTAACGATTGTAAATGAAGCTGAGAACATCAACTCGCATCTCGGTAACCTGGAGTTATGACTCTACGGCCATTGTCTGTTAACATCTGCTGCTTGGGCAGGAATGTTTTCCTTTCAAAATAGCAATGCTACCTGAATCAACAGCTTCCCAAGGAACTATTTCATGGTATACAACCTTCGGTCTCAGACTTGAAAAAAAATCTCATTGATCTTTGGTGAAATCTCAGTTATGTAAGTAGGAAGTTATTTTTAAAGTCATACCAGATGCCACAGTTCCTCCTCGTTGCTCCCACATGGATATGCACTGTTTATTCAAAGTCAAGCCAAAAGCCCTGAAATAGTAAAGTTAAGTAGAACTCCCTGACAAACCTAGGCAACAAATCTGCATGCAGTGGATCCGTAAATATTCCTTTCAGTTTTATTACTTGACTGCTGGCTTTTGAGCTGCCCACACTCACACACACACTCACACACACTCATACACACACTCTCACACACACACTCATACACACTCACACACTGACACACACACTCACACTCTTACACACACACTTATACACACAAACACACTCTCTCACACACACACACACACTCACACACTCACACACTCACACACACACACCCTTCAGAGATTTTCCTCAGGAAGCACATGGTTTTTATTCTAAAACAGATGGCAAGTCTTTTTCTTAATTTAAATCATTTTTTATAGTCTTCTTGGTGAAACTAAAACATTAACACACACTACAACCCTAACTCATCATTTTCCTGTAAGAAATGTGCAATAGTCCAAGCTGTCAGAAATAATCTTTTGTTCCAAAAGAGGTAACTAATTTAGTTAAATCAGAACTTAGTGTAAAAGGAATATTTATTGTCACACTTTATCCATGGTTTGAAGCGTTCTTTCCACTACACATATTTTTCTGTAATTTAAGGCTAAGTTTTAATCACTGGTAATGAGAATTTTTTAAAAGTTCAGTTATCAGGTCTCATTGAGAAAGTAAGTCTCTGACTTCATTTAAGTTGTGTCAGAGATGAAACATCAAAACTGAATAGATGTATGTTTCTCCAAAGAATGTATTCATTCACTGTTTCACACACTCACACACTCACACACACACACCCTTCAGAGATTTTCCTCAGGAAGCACATGGTTTTTATTCTAAAACAGATGGCAAGTCTTTTTCTTAATTTAAATCATTTTTTATAGTCTTCTTGGTGAAACTAAAACATTAACACACACTACAACCCTAACTCATCATTTTCCTGTAAGAAATGTGCAATAGTCCAAGCTGTCAGAAATAATCTTTTGTTCCAAAAGAGGTAACTAATTTAGTTAAATCAGAACTTAGTGTAAAAGGAATATTTATTGTCACACTTTATCCATGGTTTGAAGCGTTCTTTCCACTACACATATTTTTCTGTAATTTAAGGCTAAGTTTTAATCACTGGTAATGAGAATTTTTTAAAAGTTCAGTTATCAGGTCTCATTGAGAAAGTAAGTCTCTGACTTCATTTAAGTTGTGTCAGAGATGAAACATCAAAACTGAATAGATGTATGTTTCTCCAAAGAATGTATTCATTCACTGTTGTTTCCTTAGAATCTAGAATAGTAGCTAGGAAGTGTGAACAAATGAATGAATGGGGTAGTGTATCTCCATTTTTAAAAAGAGTCTCAGTTTTTAACCATCCCTGTTTTAATTTTTAAGTCAACTAGTGAACATCCTTGCTTGGTGAGCAAAGTCATAATTATTATTCCCCACTATGAAGCTTTATGATATGTCACCTTTACTGACCCAAACATCTGTTTTATAATGAATAAACCCTATCCAATATTATTTACCATGTGTTTTCACATAGAATTACTATTATCTACTATATTTTCATGTATAACTATAATTGTATCTAAAAATAAGATTGAACAACTCCTTAAAATTCTCTAATGCTTATATAATGCCTAGTATAAGCTTCACTCTTTTTGCCAAGGCTTTCCAAGCCCTAAGTGAGTATTTGTTTATACTTCCAACCTTACCTCACGTCATTCCTCCTTGGCCTGTATACTACAGCTCATTTCCTCTGCAGGAATTCTGCATTTCAATAATGGCAAAGTCATTTGCATTACAACAGTTAGAACTGGACATGGAACAACAGACTGGTTCCAAATAGGAAAAGGAGTACGTCAAGGCTGTATATTGTCACCTTGCTTATTTAACTTCTACGCAGAGTACATCATGAGAAACGCTGGNTGAACCTCCATCCATAGTTCATCAGGCACTCTATCTATCAGATCTAGTCCCTTAAATCTATTTCTCACTTCCACTGTATCATCATAAGGGATTTGATTTAGGTCATACCTGAATGGTCTAGTGGTTTTCCCTACTTTCTTCAACTGAAGTCTGAATTTGGCAATAAGGAGTTCATGATCTGAGCCACAGTCAGCTCCCAGTCTTGTTTTTGCTGACTGTATAAGCTTCTCCAGAACACCCCTGTTGCTGCTAAGTCACTTCAGTCGTGTCCGACTCTGTGTGACCCCATAGACGGCAGCCCAGCAGGCTCCCCCATCCCTGGGATTCTCCAGGCAAGAATACTGGAGTGGGTTGCCATTTCCTTCTCCAATGCATGAAAGAGAAAAGTGAAAGTGAAGTCGCTCAGTCTGTCCGACTGTTAGCGACCCCATGGACGGCAGCCCACCAGGCTACTCCGACCATTGGATTCTCCAGGCAAGAGTACTGGGGTGGGGTGCCATTGCCTTCCCCGCCAGAACACCCCTATTCACAGCTAAATTTCTCAAAAGAGCTGTCCTCACCAGCTATCTCCAGTTCTCCACAGTCCAGACTTCCCTGCCTTATGTCTCCTTTCTCCCCATCACTCTGCCAACATTGCTCTCAATAAGGTCACTTAATACCGCCTGAACTGTGTCCCCCACAAAACCATATGTTGAAGCCCTGACCCATGACACCTCAGAATGTGGCTGTATTTGGAAACAGGGCTTTCCAAGAGTTGGTTGAGGTAAACTGAGTCCCTGAGTGTCCTCAAAGCCCAGCACAGTGTCTGATGCACAGTCGGTGCACAGGAAGGACCTGTGGGGGCTGGTATGGAGATGAGGCTCTGACAGTGATGACCAAGTGGGAAGAGCAGGGTGGGGAGCCCCGGGTCTGGTGAGGATGTGTGATGGCCAAGGTATGTGAGGTGTCTCGGGGGGCAGAGTGGACAGAGACCTGCTGCCTTATCTTGGATCTCTCCTTCCTCTTACCCTGCCCTGTCTCTGCTTCGCACCTTTCAAAATGCTGGGAGGAAGACCAGAGCTTTCCACAACAGATTTGCAGCATCCAACCCTCCCCCAGCACCAATGGTTTGGTCATTGTTCTCACAACCATGTCAGTATCGAACAAACAGATGTTTATAGTTAATCCCTAATTTTGCCATCAAAAAATATACAATCTTGGGTAGAAACCAAGGAGGAAAGAATTTTTTAATTTACAGTGTCTCCCCACCGCCCTACTCCTGAAATTTGAAATTGCTGAACAGCCTCCAAATTCAATATTCAAAGTCAAACAAATCTATGTGTTCTCCAAAAGGAAGTATTGAATGTCGACCAAGATGGAGAAAGTCAGGAGATGGAGAAGCTCCCCGCTCCCCGCAGTGCTTCCCAGAACGCCTCTTTTCCGGTGTTTGTTCGTTCTTCCTTTCTCTCATGTTTTAATGAAAGAAATACCTCTGTATTTCCTCAGAGGAGCTGGCTGCAGGTCTCAGATGGCAGTCGGATTAATTAGAAATCCTGGCTTGTCAGTGCCACACTCTGCTGTCAGGGGGCTGGGCCTGGGTCCGAGTGCAGCCTGGGCCACCCTGGGGGACACAGAGCCAGGAGGAGATTCATGGCTGTGCTGCCATGAATTAGGTTTGTAGTGGGGGAGCCCGACTTCTGGGGGTGGCAGGAAGGTTTGATGCCAGAGGAGACCCTGGATTTGGGTCTGTAGGAGAAACAGGTGGTCACCCAGAAGAGCTAGGGCCAGCAGTAGGACCAGCCTGGGGCTCCAGGTAGAGCTGAGGTTGGGGCTTGCTTTCAGGAGGGTAGGAAGGAGCTCTGGGACCTCTTACTAACATGGTATGTCTGGGAGGGAGCTGACATTCTAGATCTTGCTCTGAAGCCCTCCCCACTCCTCAGCTGGGATTTGCCTTGTCCCCCCTCTACTCCCAAAGTCCACTCTTTTGAGTTCTTGGCCATGCCGCTGCGTGGCTCTGCCCTCTTGTCAAAGCTTGTAGGTGGCAGTGTTCCCTTCAGAGTGAGCATTGTAGAAGATAGGGCAGCCTCCATTTTGTGGATGGGGAAGGTGAAATAACCTGACCTGTCCCATTAGCCCAGACTCTGCTGGTTGTGAGCGACAGAAACCAACTGCCAATGCTTGAACACAGAAGGGAATTTGCTAGCTCACATCACTAAGGAGCCCAGGGCCCAAGGGGATCCAGAAAAGGGAACAGATGCCTTTAGTTGGGTGTCCCCCCAAAACCTCTTTGCTCTGGCCCCATGTTATGATGGGGCAAGTTGGTGGTGGGCTCCAGGGTGACTTGCCAGCCTGTCCACCACCTTACAGAAATGATCATCTTTTTCTAATAGTCCAATTAAGGATGGGATCTCCTGTCCTAGAGTCCTGTGCTTGTTCAGGTAACAATTACCATGGTGGGTGGAACCCAAACTATGTCCTCATCCTGCATCCCAGGGTCTTATTGGTCCTCAAACCACAGACGGTTAGTTTCTCAAACCGCTAACCTCAAACCTCATTAGTCCTCCCATAGATGGAGGGCAGGTTTCCTAAGGAAAATCAGAGGATGTGCTTAAAGAAGGAAAGTGGAGGGAAGGGATTGCTAACGTGTTCCGCTGCAGCTGCCAAACCTCGCTGCTCAAAATGGGAGCACCAGGGGGAGTGCCACGGCCAGGAGGGCATTAAAGGATCCATGTTCTATCCGTCCACACCACCTCTGCTGAGTGACAAGCCAGCCTGTCCCATGGGGGTCACCAGGTTGGAATGGAGGAGTGGCCAGAAGGATCCCTTGAGGAATTAATTCATGCTGCATATGCTGTGGATGCTGTGGAAAGCTGTGAATGCCACAGAGCAAGGATGAGTTGATTGACTTGTAGATTGTCTAAAAGAAGTATCAGCAAACTGTCCTGTAAGAACAACATTTTAGGCTTTGCAGGCCACATGTGGCCCCTGTTACACTTCCCCTCCCCATGTTCCCTGTCCTCCTCCTCACCTGTCTCCCTTCAGGAGCTGTGTGCTGGCTGAGGGCTTGAACCTATTCAGTATTACCCAAGCCTATGGTTTGGTGTCCATCCCTCATATGCATCTGGCTAAAGGTCACATGTCAGGTATAGGCTCTTAATTAGGGGGATCCCTGAGGCTCCAGAGTTTGGGAAACGTGGTTGGTGACGGGCCTGAGACTGGCTTGGGGAGGGTCTCTGTGTGGCCCTGCAGGGGGAATGTGGGCAGTCTTTCTCTCCAGAAAGATAGCGGCAGTGCAGAGTGACTGAAGGTGGTGACCGCAGTGAAGTCTTGCTTCACTGACCCAGGAGAGGCTTCCACTTGGGGTGTAGGCATGAGCTCCAGTGTCTCCATGAGGAAGGAATGCCCTGTCCTGGTTCTGCTCCCTGAGAGCTGCTATGGGCTGGATAGGGGTTAGAAGTTCCTGTAGTTCTCTGTTGGTTCCTCCCACATGCAGTGGATGCCCACCTCAAGGCATGCGGACGTCAAGGGCACCTTGCATGTCAGGGCACAGCAGCATCCATCCATCTCCACCCAGCATGACGGCATCCATGCATCCCGCACAGGCCCAGGGGCCCAGCACGGGCCAGGATGTTCATGTGGTTCTACTCTGTGTCTCTCATGGACAAAGGGAAAGCTTGGGCAGTTCCTAAGGCCCCCCCGTCCATCTCATCCTCCCATGCCACTACCCTGCCCCATAGCAATCCCTCCTGCACTCCTCACCCCATTCCTGGTCCCCTGTCCCCTGTCATGGCCGGGCAGTGGCTAGGCCTAGCCACCACATGCACTGGATAAGCCTAATTCTTCCAGGCTGCATGCTCTGGTCAGTGGGGACTCCTGCACGTTTTCCTTGGCTGTCTTCTGACAATAGGATTGGGGGAAAGAAAAGCAATGTGCGGAGGGATGTGGACTGGGAGGGCCCCAGGGTGCTGCTCTACTTGGCAAAGCCCACTAGCGCTCTGGTTTCTGGGGTTGGATCATCGTCTGTTTTGGGGTTCCACAGGGTTGCCTTCACCCACCAGATGCCAGTAGCACCCCCTACCCCTGTCGTGATGTTGTCTAGTGTCAAGCTGATCCAAAATCTGAGGAGCTGAGGGAGATAGACCTGTATACACCCAAGGGATGTGTCTCATGTGCCAAAGGACCAGGTGGCTTAGAGCAGGGAGGGTGACCTCCCACCTGGTGGGAGAGAAACTGGCCAGATAGGAGATATGAGCAAAGAGCTGGGGGCATCTGGTAGGTTTGAGGAGCAGAGAAGCAAGTGTGAGGTGGCAAGAAGCCTGAGCCCAGCTCCTCTGTAGGCCAGGGTCTCCACAATGGGTCTGTACAGCTCAGGGCTAGTGGGGGCTGGATGCAAACTACCGCACTTTCTAATCTAATGATGGGAACATCTAATCTAAAGGAAGGAAGCACGGCTCCCAAGGGAGGCTGGGGTCCTGTCTCTGAGCCGCTGTCACACAGGTCCAGCGTGTGGGGGCTTCATGTCTTGAATGAGGGGCTGCGTTCCTCTGTTCTGGGGATGTCACAACCCAGTGCCACGGTGCAGGCTTCCAAGGGGGTCTGTGGTGACGCTGCGTGGTGGGCGGTCCAGTGCCCCAAGGCAAGGTAACTCTGGGCGGCACCTCCCTCCTGGGTCGTGGCTCTCAGAGCAGCCCTGGAGGCTGGTGTGCACTTTATCCTCCTGCATACAGATGAGAAACTGAGGCAGAGTGGAGCAACTCAACCAGGGGCTCGCAGCTTAGAAGCCCGACCTGCGCTGGACACCTGCCCTGGCTTCTGCCTCTGCCCTCGGGAGCTTCTGTCAAGGATTCCTCTGTCTGGGCGTCTGGTCAGTTACAGCGCACAACCACACTGATACGTGCCGCTCATGTACACGTGCACACACCCTCATGCATGCCCTCGCACACAGTTCTTACACACACTCACACTTGCACCCATGCACACACATGTATGCGCTCATGCTCACATACTCACTCTCATGCTCACACCCCTTTGCACTCACAAGTGCACACCCTCCAGAGCCTGTAGGAGGAAGGCTATCAGATGGAGGAGGACAGCATTTGGTGTCTGCACTCTGAGGTTAAAGTCGGCTCACGCTGGCCCAGCAGAGATCCCAGGCTCCCAGGGACTCCGTTTTCTCATTTCTTTGCCACAGCATCAGCATCAGAGGGTGGAGTGTGTGGGTGATCATCCCAGGAGGCCTCTCTGCTAGCACAGCTGGGTCCAGCAACTCCAGCTTCTTCTTCTCCGCTGGCTTCTGTCTCAGGGTGTCCCCCTTTGTGGAATCAGAGCTGGGGTGGGCACCCAGGGAAACTTTGAGTCCCACAGCGGTCAGGACAGCAGCACTTTTCTTACTGGCTCCCAGACAGCTCTGACTTTTGGCGGGCAGCTGTGCATTTGCAGCAGCTCAGCATTTTGGTGGGCAGGAGTGCATTTGCACCCTTGCATCAGGATGGGACCTGCCTTCTAGAACCAAGTGGACTGAGGACAGGGCTGGCCCCCAAGGGATATTGGTGGGAAGGACAAGCCCCAGAAAAGGAAAACACAAAACTAGAATGCCATTCTGTAGGGAAACTGCTCTGGTGCCTGTGCACCATTCAGAGTGACCAGTGAAACTCATTCTGCAGAAGAGGTAACTGGCTTTAGAGGGGCAGAGGGCCTTGTCCAAGGCCACTGAGATGGGCAGTGAGAGCAGTGGTGAGTCATGGGGGGCTTTGAGCAGGAAAATGCCACAGGCCAGGGTGGAGGATGAGGGAGGAGGAAGTGGAAGCAGGGGAGACAGGGTGAGCAGTGTGGAGACCCTGGATGTGCAAAGCACAGGAGCAAGGCCTGTGGGCGGGCCCTGTGGCCAGCTCTCAGAGCCTCCAAGCTATCGGAGCACGGATCAGGACTGCAGGCTGGAGGTGTTGATGAGGACCTGCAGCTCATCTAAGGTAGTGACCCAGCCCTGTCCTCCAGTCCCGTGGTGATTTAGTTTTCTCATGAATCCAGTCCAGTCTCCCTGGCACAGGTGCTGACACTTGTTTACTGAATGACCCCAGTGCCCTACACTGGTTTGCTAATGTCTTTTGTATAATATAGAGCAAGAAATGATTTAATTTCTTCAGCTGAAGGGAGGGGCTTCTCTAGCTGTAGTATAGCTGACACCCCTCTGAGCTTGTGAGAGAGCACAATTCTTTTTGTGCCATTGGAGACCACGTCCTTGTTTTGCTATCAAATTTGTTCCATCATTTCAGCTTGTGGTCAGCTAAGACCTTTAGATCACTTTCATAGGAGCTTCTGATATGTCATGAAGTGAATTCCATTGTTGCTGAGAGCTGGGCTCTGGTTCTTCACACTTAGGTGGTTCTGCCCCTAATCCCGCCACTAGCTGCGGCTTATCCCTATTGGTGCTCTCCAAGGCTGCCTAGAGATTTGAGGTGTTTCTTTGCCTCACTCTACTTGTGACGGGGCTTGAAATGTCACCATGCTTTTTCTTTCTTCTTTGGAAATCCCGATTAAAAAAGTGAATGTTTTCTAGGCAGGAGATGGCCTGAATTAGGTCAGTTTTTCCCAAATTCCAGTCACGTGAGCGTCACAGGCTGCATGCCTCAGGATCTTATGGATTTAACATCACTCTTGCAGTGGGCCCGCCCTTGGGCGCATGGGCCATGACCGCACAGTGGTGCTTGTGTGCTGGTTTCATACCTATGATCCTAGGGTGCTGCCTTCCCCACCTCTGCCCGCCGGCGGTGGAGCTCTGCACTCCCCGTGGAGGGAGGACGGTGGCCACCTCCCCTCCCAGTCTCAAAGTTTCACACTCCTTTACAGTTCCTCCTAGAAGGAGGTGGGCATCCCATGCCTGGTAGTACTTAGGCCAGTGGAATTGGGGCTGAGGCACTGGTGGCCCCCTTTGAGGAATAGGCCCTGAAAGCACAGGTCTCCTCTGTAAGCAGCCCATCCTCACCACATGGCCTCCAGGCCGCAGGCGTGTGGGGTAAGCTCATGCTCCTGAGGTTGTTGTGCTGTGTCACTGCAGCCACAGCTGACCCACATAGGTCCTGAGGGGCTCTGATAGGGATGGTCCAGGGAAGGACATGCAGGGCCACTCCTACAGGAGACAACTCCAGGGCTGCATGCTGCCTTGTGAACTGTGATGCTGGAGGTGGAACCCCGGGCTCCAGCTCCACCTTGGCCATAGGCATGCTGGTGGTTTTGAGCCAGATCTCACCCTCTTTGATCCTGTTTTCCCACCTGCAGAACAAGAAGGCTGAACTTGGTCTCTGACATCTGGTTATCCTGATCTGCTCTAGCTCCATCTAGCAACCTCTGGTCAACTTGACTATGTGTGACACCTCTGGGTGATGCCCCTCCACACACAGCAAAGAGTACTTCCTGGTGATGGTTTTAATTATGGCCCCATACTGTCTCATATAATAGCATTTAGACAGCTATAATAGCTGTCTCCAAATAATAGCATATATCAACTTCCATTGAGGCTATAGTTCTCCATATGGATTACATCCTCAAGGCAAGTTTGTTGTGGTCCCACTGTGTGGATGGAAAGATTGAGCCAAGAGGGGCCAAATGACTTAACAGAGCTTGAACCAAGGAGGTGATGCCTGTCTAGTTCCAATGTCTTTTTCCTAATCACCTCTCCCTGGGATGTCTGAGGCCTGGCAGTGGTGCTCTGCTTCCCTGGTGGCTCAGACGGTAAAGCGTCTGCAGAGGCTCTGTTTTAGCCTCCTATGGTTGTCACAACAAAGCAACATAGAACGACAGAAAGTTATTCTCCCACTGTTCTGGAGTTCAGAAGTCTGAGATTAAAGTGTTAGCTGGGTTCAGACAGCAAAGAATCCACTTGCAATGCAGGAGACCTGGGTTAGATCTCTGCGTTGGGAAGATCCCCTGGAGAAGGGCATGGCAACTCACTCCAGTATTCTTGCCTGGAGGATCCCATGGACAGGGGAGCCTGGCAGGCTACAGATCATAGTGTCGCAAAGAGTCAGACACGACTGAAGCAACTGAGCACACAAGCATACAACTCAACACTTAACAGCCCTCAGCATGGATATTGGTGCTGCAGGCACAGCCCTGGTGGTTTTTTGGCCACTAGGGGAGTAGGGGCACCCTCTCAGTGGGATATCCACATGTTCTCCTTAGGAATCCATGTCTGCAGAGGGCTGAGCTTTGGGTGGCCTTTAGGGAGAAAGGAAGGGACAGGGCTGTGTGGGGGTGTCACCACTTTGCCAGAGAAGAGGAAGGGGCTGTTTACACACAGGCTTTCCTGGAACAGCACCCTAGAACTGCAGAAAATGCTGTCTCTGGGGTAGGGGCTGAATGAGAGGGTACAGAGTTGAGGACATGTCCTCGATGGCCTGCCAGCGTGTACAGTTTGATTGTGGACCATGAAAAATCATTGCAAAAACGATTTCAAAAAATTTTTTTTTCATTAAAAATAGCTCCAAACTTTAAAAAACAGGACCTACCAGGTAGGCAGGGTGAGGAGCCAGTGAACTAATGGATGGAAACACCACTGGCCTGGCCCCTGCTTGCAGTGCTATTATTAGCTACCGGCCCGTGCTGGCCTCTGAGGTGGCTCCAGGCTCGGCAGCCTTGGCTGAGCAGAGATGGACCAGGCCCCTCCATCCTTGTCCAAGGAAGCCCTTGGAGCCAGCATGGCCTGGCTTGGCCTGACGTCGATGGATTCAGGGGATAGGTCGATGGAGGGGGGGCCTCCTGATGGGCAGGCCCACTCTTCCCAGAGGCTCCTGTGGCCTCTGGACAGGTGTGAGAACCCCTAGGCCTCCCGCCTTCACACAGCCTTTTCCGGCCCTGCCAGCTCCGCTGCCAGGCCAGGCAGCCCTCGGGCCTTGGCAGCCCTGCGAAACCTCCAGCTGGGCGGATGATGGATGGGGCCGCGTCAGCACTGGCCTGAGAGTGGATTTTGTGTGTGTGTGACATTTATTTACTGTCCGTATAAACACTAACACCTATGAAGCATGCTCCCCGTGTGATAGCTTGGCTGAAGGCAGCTCTTAAATACATAAATTATGCACACCTCGCTAATGAAGGACCTGACAGCCGGGAAGTTCTATTTACCACAGGCCGAGTTTCCATATAAAACCCGGCACCAGCGAGCCAGGATTTGTGCACGATCACAGTCCTGCCTGTTCAGACTCCGACTCATTTCTTTCTTCTTTGAAAAAAAATCTCTCCTATGTCTTCTTTTTTATTTCCCCCTTTTAAAGGTTTGACATAAAACCGAAGTCGATGTGTAACTCTGCTGCCTGGAGCACACGCAGGAAGCCAGCCCATCTGGCGCGGGCTTCTCTGACGGGCGTGTGTGAGCACAATATGTGGTTTGACAAATTTCAAGGCAGGCTTATGAAGAAATAACAGTGGCGCAGCCGTCGCGGTGAATGCCCATCCACCTGCGGGCGCGGGCAGGGGTGCCAGGCCCATGAGTCAGGGTGCCCGGTGGGGGATTAGGAGGCCCCGTGTAAATCACTGTCATCCTGCACGTGTAGGCACAGCAGCGTCGTTGTTCCTGAGACCTGTCTCCACCAGCAGGGTGCAGCTGTCCTCGACGGGGGTGGGAGGCGGGGTGTGTCCTTCCTCAGGGAGCCTTGAGACACTCCAGGTAGGGTGAACCTCTGGCCCAACCTCTCTGGAGACTCAGTCTTCTCATCTGAGAAACGGGTGCATGTGGTGGACCATGGCTTCAGCTGAGCCCATCTCGAGGGCCCAGGCTTGTGAGGCTGCAGGGAGAGGCAGGGGGTCTGGCCTCCAGGCAGTCTTGTCCTGAAGACTCCAGCCAGTCACTGTGGACACACTCCAGGGCTGCCATATACTGCGTGGCCTCAAGGGCCTCTTAGCCTTTCTGTGCCTTGGTTTCTCCACTTGAAAAGTGGAGGTGGTAACAACACCTGCCTCTGAGGGGCGCTGTCAGCAAGCACTCCTCTCGCTGGGCCAGACCCAGAGTGGTTAGGCTATCTGCTAGGGGATTCTGGGTGCTTCCTGTGGGGCTGTGGCCTGCTCTATGAACAGACTCTGAGGGGTGTGTGTATGGGGAGGGGTGGAGTTGCTCCAGGTGCCTGGTACCAGCTGACCCTATCTTTATGGACGGCATCAGCCATCCTGAGAATCCTAGGAGGGGGTGTGCATGGTTCCTGCAACACTGGGATCCCCAGCTACGGTAGATTGTTCCAGTCTCTTTATCTGGGCCACAGCTTGCAGGACATATCTTCTCTGGCACGTTCCACCAGCCATGTCTGGGGCCTCCAACCACGGTTGGGTGGAGTCTGACTCCGTCTGGGTCTCTGGCCTTATACAGAAAGGATTTGGTAAATGTCACAGGACAGGCCGGGGGCAGGAGGTCTGACATGAGCAGATGTGCAGCATGGGAGTTATGGGCACCCTCCTTTGCCTATAGTGGGATGGAGCTTCCTGGCCACAGGAGGATCCCCTCCCTAAGGGGCATTGTTCCCCCATACCCTGCTGCTGGGCCCACAAGGATTTTGCAGAGCTGGATAGTGGTTCCTCCCCAACCCTAGACCCTGTTACTGAAACGGCACACCTAGCGGGCCCCAGCTCCTCTCTATTCTGCGACTTACTTCCGGGAAAGTCGCTTCATTTTCTGGAGTCCCTGTCTCCCCTCTACCAAGTGGGGTTAGTGAAGCCCACAGGGAGGCCTGCTGCACCCAGGGCAGGTCTGAGGCTGTGGGTGTGGTCATAGCACTCAGGATGCCGGCATCATCAGCAAAGTCATGGAGGGCTTCCTGGAGGAGGGGACGGCCGTAGTGGGCCAACAGCTCTACACTGGCCTGCAAGAGAGATTGTAGACTGCTCCAAGGCTCAGGCTGGGAAGGGGTTGTAAATTGCCAAGGTCACAGGAGTGAAACAGGAAGCGAGGCCCTGTTCTGAGCAGCCCAGGCTGCTGGGACACTGGCTCAGGGGCCCAAGGAGCAGGGCCACGTGCCACCAGCTTTATTAAATTCATATTTCCACCTCTGTCTCACACAAATATCTGTATTTACCATCAACTTCAGCAGTATTTATTTTCTAAAGTAGTTCTGTTTAAACAAGGAGTTTCTCTCTTAAATTCATCGACTCCAATTTCCTGTGGACCCCGGCCCTCCACGGAGCTGACATTAATCATTTGCATGACTGCAGGTTCTGTGGCCATGAGGCCTCCGGCAGGCGGCATCCATGGCGCCGAGCTTTGCCGTGGCTTTCCCTGACTTTTCCTATTACAGTAGTGGGGCATGAGTTGGAAATTGAATGCCCCACCCTGTCCAGCTCCTCATTGTGCCTGTCTCACCCCCAGGTAATAGGTAGAGTGTGGCTGCGTAGGGTGGGGGCAGAGTGGAGGGGCCAGCACAGCAGCTCCTGGCTTCCACTCTGGCCACGCGATTCCTTTGAGTATCCTGGCTTAGACTTTGGGCATCAGAACTTAGACCCCAGACGGCTATCTGCATCTAATGCTGGTCCCCTCATGAACAGTCTTTATGTCTCAGTTTGCTCATCTGTGAAATGGAACACTACACAACCTCCCTGTCTTGCTGGGGCTGAATTAATACA
Organism: Oreotragus oreotragus; assembly: GCA_006410675.1. Classification (NCBI taxonomy): domain Eukaryota; kingdom Metazoa; phylum Chordata; class Mammalia; order Artiodactyla; family Bovidae; genus Oreotragus; species Oreotragus oreotragus. The sequence continues at coordinate 136,147 of SJYX01021018.1, read as the reverse complement.
TGTGAGGATGGCCATGGGCTGTGACTTCTGTCGTTTTGATGTTTGGTGCCATTTGGTGACTGGCGGATCTTCAGGCACAGTGCTACCCTACAGCAGGTGCGGGTCATCCCTGTCCTCTTCCCAGTGGTGTTCCCTGGACAAGTCTTCCTGCCAAGTAAGATGCTCTTGTCTCATCTCCCTAGGGGAAGGCCAAGAGCACTGCCTGCTGGCGCCTGAGCCCTAAAGCCCTTTGGAGTCTCCGAGTATGAGGGGCAACCCTGAGCCATGCTGCCACCTTACCCTGCTCCAGCTGGATTGCCATGCTGGCCTGATTGTTTCCATGGGGCATCTCTGTGCAGTGATTTGGAGTTGTGTTGTGAGCCATGACAGCCCAGGGAGCTTGACTGCCCATGGCAGTAGGCAGGGGCTGATCTGGAAGGTTATCAGATGAAGGGAGGCCCAAGTGTTGGGTTTGGAAGAAGACAGTAACTGGGTCAGCCCCAGGAGACTGATGGTAAGGATGACAGAAACAGCTCCCTGAGCTGAGGCTTTGTGAGCCCTCATGGTATGCCAGGCACTGTGCCATCAAGTCACACATCAGCCCCTACTAGCCTATTGTACAGATGGGGAAACTGAGGCCAGAGCCAGTGAGTACCTTGTGGGTGGGGGAGCTGGGAGTCAGAAGCCTGACTTTGGAAACAGGTGGCTGGCTCTGCTCCTGTCAGCTGCACAGGGTCCTCGAGTCCAGATGCCTCAGGAAGAGGATCTCAGAGTTCTGCTTCCCAGTGAGATTTCAGGGAAGATGAGCCTCTGGCTACATGGCTACGTCTTCATAGCGGGAAAGCAGGCACTGGAGCATCCACGACGATTATCTCCAAGGGCGCTGGGGATTTGGAAAGGAACCCAAGTGTCATCTTCCGAACAAGGTGCCATGGAGTCTGGCTGACCCAATCTCCTGTCCACCAAAAGGGCTAAATAATATCTAAAAGTCATCGGTCCCATCCAAGCCACTTACTTTGCAGATGAGAGAAACTGAAGTCCAGAGCAGGGGTGGAAGTTGAATCAAACTTCCAGAGTGCATGCCCTCGCTGCCACTCACCTGTAACCCCTCCCAGAGCTTCCGTTTAAGGCCCCAAGGACAGTGGCTCTTTCTCAGTTTGCATTCTTCTTCCACATCTCTCTGGTCAAAGCTCCAGAGATGAGCGGAGACCTGTATCAGTCAGATGTAAAAACTACCCCAAGACACCAACAATAATTTAATTGCTCCAGATTCTGCAATTTGGGTGAAAGAAAAGTGAAAGTGAAGGTCACTTAGTCATATCTGACTCTAATGCTATGGACTGTAGCCTGCCACGTTCCTCTGTCCATGGAATTCTCCAGGCCAGAAAATTGGAGTGAGTAGCCATTGCCTTCTCCAGGGGCACTTCCCAACCCAGGGATCTAACCCAGGTCTCCTGCGTTGCAGGCAGATTCTTAACCGTCTGAGCCATCAGAGAAGAGTGGAGCAATTTATCTCTGCTTGATATGGCAATTTAATCTTTCCAAGATGATCCCATTCACAGCCTGGTGCCTCGTTGCAGGCCTGGGGCTGTCTGCCAATCTCTCCATGCTCCCTCCTCTCCAGAGACCTTCTCACCACACAGCTTTGTGTCTTGCTAGGGCCCAGGAAAGCTTCTGGTCCCGGTTATCTGGGAGACTGAAAGGGAACATTCTAGGAAGTGGACATGGGAACATCAAAGCCCCAGAAGGCCCAGTCTGCAAGGATGAGGTCCTTTCCTCCACCTTCCATTGGACAAAGCAAGTCATGAGGCGAGTCTCGACATGAGGGGAGAGGAGATGGCATTGCACTCCAGGGAGGAGCAGTTGTGGGGACAGAGAGGAGGAATGCCTGGCTTGTCTCTGTAGAGGAAGTCTATGTGGCCAGCCATTTCAGCAACTGTTCTGTTGGTGTCAGAATTAAGGAAAGTCTTTTAAGGAAGGCAAGGACAAGGCCAGGTCTGGATTTGACACAGGGTCTTTGGGGCCGGCATGGGAGTGGGCTGGGGTGGGCTAGAGTGGGGAGAAGCAGAGGGACTTCAGTGGATTGAATCCTGTCCCCAACTCCCCCTGTTGAAGCCCATCCTCCAGTGTGACTGTATTAGAGATGGAGCCTGTAAGGAGGTGATTCAGGCTCCATGAGGTCATGAGGGGATTCCCTGATCCCATAGGACTGGCGTCCTAATAGAAAGAGCCTCTCTCTTTCTGCCACGTGAGGATGCAGCAAGAAGGTGGCTGTCCACAAACCAGGAAGAGAGTCCTCACTAGATCCTTGATCCTGGACTTCCAGCTTTCAGAACTGTGAGGAAGAAATGTTTGTCGTTTAAGCCCCAGCCTGTGGTGCTCTGTTATAGTGGCCCAAGCTGCCTGAGATAAGTGCATTCTTGTGTGGGGCTCCTTCCTCAGCTGGCATCATCTCTGACGCCATGACGCGGGACACGTTTGTTGGTTTGTGGCCACCACAGCAGGTGGGGATCCCACCTTACTCCTCTTGGGCCCCTGTGTTCCTGCCCCAGGGCTGGAGAAAGCGACCTCAGCCTATGCTGGTCAGTGGCTTCATACTGGTCACAGTGGCTGGGTGGGTGGTCAGCATGCCATTCCAGGCCATAGGGAAGGGAAACTGAGTCTTGACACCATCTCTTGAACCCTGGGTCCAACCAGGCCTCTAGCGACTTCCTTGGTCCCTTGGTATCTGAGCGAGTTTGTATCCTCATCAGCAGCCTCTGTTCCAGTTGTCCCCACCAGAGTGCCTGTTTTTCAGTGAATATTACCTAAGCTCACCCTTAGAATAATCATATCTGCAGCACAGACACTGCTGTGGTCCCCATTTACTCCTGGGGACTGTTGTGACAATTATCCTCTCCCAGTTCTGGAGGCTAGAAGTCTGAGATCAAGATGTCGCAGGCCTGTGCTCCCTCTGAAAGCTCCAGGGGAGGGTTGTTCCTGCCTCTTCCAGCTTCTGGGGGCTCCAGGTATCCCTGGGCTTGTGGCTGCATCACTCCAATTTCTGCCTCCATTGTCCCATTACCTCTCCCTTCATATACCTGTGTGTCCTCATCTCCTCTAAGGACATCATTCATTGGATTTGGGCCCCACCTTACTCCAGGACAACCTTGTCTTAACTAACTATATATACAAAGACATTGCTTTCTAATAAGATCATGTTCTTGGATTCTAGGTGGACATAACTTTGCAGGAAGAACACTATTCCACACACTATGGAGTCTGAACCCAGAAATGGCCCTCTCCAGCCACGCAGACCAGGCAGCAGATCTGGGATTTACACAGGACCAGTGGATACACTACCTGCTCTGCCCTCACAGGAAACTTCCCACTCCCCATCTTGGGGTTACTGAAAATCAAATGGTGGCTGCTGGTGCATCTGGCCCCCAGCTACCCTCTTTGCCCTGAGCTGTCAGTCCTGTGGCATAATATAAGTAGTGACATCCGAGTGGCGTTGTGGGAGTGGAGGGTGGCTGCCTTGGCTCCACATCTGGCAAGGATTCTGCTCCTGTCACCAGTCCCTGGGCCATAGTAGACACAGCCTCAGGCAGGGATGTGCAGGCGTGGAGCGGGTGCCACTTCTCCGAAACTTGCAGACAGAGTGTGTAGGCTTGTGGGAATACCTGGCTCTTAAGCCACCACTGAAGCCCACAGCAGCAGATTTTCCTTTTTGTTAGTTGAAAAATAAAAATTATATATATTTAAGGTATACAATGTGTTTTGATATGTGTATACATTGTGAATGGACTACTATAATCAAACTAATTAACATACTCTTCACCTCATATAGTTACCTTTGTGTGTGTGTGTGTGTGTGTGTGTGTGTGTGTGTGTGTGTGTGTGTGTGTGTGTGTGTGGTGAGAACACTTGTGATCTAACCTCTCGGCACATTTCAGGTGTACAATACAGTATTGTCAACTGTAGTCACCATGCCATGCATGAGCTCCTCCAGACTAGTTCATCTTTTAACTGAACCTTTGTACCACTCAGCCTTTTCTATTATTTGGTTGAGGTGAGGTGAGGTGAAGTCACTCAGTCGTGTCCGACTCTTTGTGACCCCGTGGACTGTAACCTACTAGGCTTCTCCGTCCATGGGATTCTCCAGGCAAGAATACTGGAGTGGATTGCCATTTCCTTGGGCAGCATTCAATTACATGGGTAAAACTTCTAGGCATTCTCTCTCTAAAAAATTAAACCCTACAAATTAAGATTCATGGCTCCACAAATGGCCACACCCCTCTAATCAGGCGTCCACCTTTGCCTGTTTGGAGTACATCCTTTTGATCATTAAAACATGCCTTTATTTATATTCATGTATATATGTAGAAAACATTGCTTTATGGTGCTTAACTTTTTTTGTTGAAATTTTCAAATACAGTAGTATGAAGAGTCCTGTACCCACTGTGCAGCTCCACCAAGCTCCTCTCATGACCGCTCTTGGTGCCTCCATATCCCTGCCCCCAGTGACTTGTTCCAAGCAAATCTCAGACACCACCACCTCACTTGCAGTCATCTTAGTATGTTGCTGTCTCCCCGAGGTAGGTCTCCTTTCCCCTTTAACAACACCATTCCATCAGCACACTTAACAAAATCAGCAGTCATTCCTTAATATCGCCTAATGCCCCATCAGTCTTCAAATTTCCCTGATTGTTCAAAAAACGTCTTCCTGTGATTAGTTTGTTTGACTCGGGATTTGCTGGGCTGTCAAAGGCCTCCATGGGATCATGTTTCCACACTTCACTGTGCAGGTTGCTTCCTCCACTCCCCATTGCATCTCAGAGATCCATCCTGTCCAAACCTGCAGAAAACCTCGGAGGGTTTCCTAATTTGTTTAGTCACACCTCTATTGATGAAGGCACATTTAGGCTGGTCTGGGGGTTTTGCTACAAAAACAAGGCTGCAATTAACATTCTTGTCTTGTTCTTTCTGTGTCCTCTGCGTGTTTTTCTAGGGACAATGCTTGTCTGTTGGGCAAACTGTTTCCCTTCTCTGAGCCTTGGTTTCCTTTGGTGAAAGGCGGAAATGCCTACATTCTGTCAGCATGGATATTCAGGAGGTCTCCTTGAAATCACGCAGTATGACCTCTTATTTTTCCCTGTGACAGGAGAGGAGGTACTTTGCCACAACTTGGAGGTACTCTTACCACGTGTCCCAGACACAGGGGCTCAGTGGCAAGGACCTAAGTGTCTGATGAAGCTCCTTTCTGTCATCTGGGCTGCTTGTTGTTCCAGCCTCTCCTGGAAGACTCCGTCAGGACCTGCACTGGTTTCCCATAGCTGCTTTAGAAAAACGACACAACTAGGGTGGCAGGGGGCTTACAACTGAAGTGTATCTTTTCCCAGTTTTGGAGGAAGGAAGTCTGAAATCAAGCTATCAGCAGAGAGCCATGCTCCCTCTAGAGGCTCTTGTGAGGACCCTTCTTGTCTCTTCCAGTTTTTGGTGGCCCCAGTCACCCCCTGGATTACGGCCTCATCACTACAACCTCTGCCTCTGTGTCATGCAACTTTTCCCTGTCTGTATGTGTCTGTGTCCTCGCCTCTTATAAGGACACCAGTCGTTGGAATTAGGGCCCGCCAGGACAATCCGGGATGATCTCATCACAAGATCCTTAATTCATTAACCCGCCAAGACTCTATGTGCAAGTAAGGTCACACTCAGCAACACTGGGCAGGTGTGACGTTTGGAAGGACACCATTCCACCTCTTCATGGTGTGTCACAGAGAATTTTGGCCTCAACCATTGGGGAGGCTTGGGAGGTTTGCAGAGCCTCAAGGAAGGACACATGCTTCTCTCAGGCAGGAACCCTTCGAGTCCTGTGTCCATTTTCTAAGCTGCACAAGGAGCTGCCACACACTGAGTGATCACAATAGCGGACTGACGATCTCATGGTCTCCATGGTTGGAAGCCCAGGAGCAGCTTAGGTGGAGCCCTGCTTAGGGTCTCCAGACTCAACGTCTTTATGTTTCCCAGGACTGCGGTCTCATCTGGGACTCTGGTCCTCTCCGAGCTCCCTGTGGTTGGCAGAATTCAGGTCCATGCAGCCGTGGGATGAGGTTGTCTGCCAGGAACGGCTCTTCTTCCCAGAGGCCACTCAAGTAGCCACGTGGCCCCCAGAAACAGTTAGTGTTGGCTGTCCATCCTTCCCAGGCCAGCAGAAGGGCATCCATCTCTCTGACGCTTCATATTCTTTAAAAGCCCTCCCCTCCAGTTAGTTCAGGCCCACCCTCAAGACAGTCTGTTCAGTAACCCGTTCATGGATCTGTCACAGGAGGGGACTCCGGGGTAGGCTCTGGGCCAGGATCCTGCTCACCATAGTGCCTGAGAGGAGGGGGTGGGGGAGCTTCAGCAGTGAGGGCTGAGTGGGTGCAGGAGCTAGGAGGGAGTGGCCATAGAGGTGATATTGTTCCACAGAAGTCACAGAAAGGGACCAGCAAAGGTGTCTCCTCAAATGCCCACAGATGTGCCCTGAGAGTCCACTTCACCCACCTCCAGGCTAGGGAGAGTGATGCCACCGGCAAAAGAACTCACCACTTGCTCCGTGCGCCCCCACCACCACACCCACTGTTATACTCTGGCTGGGCAGCCGGTGAGCAGGAGGCAAATCCATCTGGTGCCTGCAAGGAGATGGTGCCTTACAGGTCAAGTTCAGAGTTTTCGCTGTCCTACAGGATGGAACATTCTAATCTCTTAACTATCTCCATTCCTAAAAGATAGACCAGGAGTTTGGGATTGGGACATGCAAAGGTGTAGTGAGAAAATTCCACATGTTCGTCAAAGGCCATTTTCTTTCCCCATCACATGAGGAGAGAGCCTTTCCCTGGCCTCTGCAATCCCAGGGCTGGTTCTAGCCACTACAGGTTTGGCAGGGGAGATGTGTACCTTTCCTGGCTTTGCCCCCAAATCTCTGCACCCTCTATCTCTTATCATCTCTTGACCCTTGCACAGGACCCAGTCAAGGATACTGAGGCCTTGAGATGCTAGAGTCACCAGGTGGAAGGGGGCTGGCTCCCCAGTTACCACATAAATAAGGGAAGGAAATCACAGCAGAGTCATGAGGAGGGTCCCAGAAGCCACAGGAGGTGAGGCTCCAAAGGTCGAAGGGCAGGTAGGAAGGATGTCATCAGGCCAGGGCCAAAAGCCCCCAGGTCAGCCCCTGCCTCCTCCACCTCCTGTGTGGGGGGCCCAGTCCTGCCCCCGCAGGAGGTAGAGAATTGCAGGAATGAGTTGACTGAGAGTGACCACAGGAAGTTAAGAAATCTGCCTGGGATTTCCTGGCCTGGTAGGAAGGCAGTGGGGGGCAGCAACATTGCTTCACAGATGGAGAAACGGAGGCTCCGAGCAGTCTCTGGCAGCCCCTGCTCTGAGCTTGCAGGATGGCAGGCGCCCCCACTGCTGAGTCTTGCTGTGGAGCCCTGGTAACTCAGCCCAGCCAGGGCTGCTCTCCCAGGGAACATGTCCATGCCCAGCTCTGCGGTTGTTTCGAAGAGTCGATGGAGCCTTGGACACAGGGGCCCCCGCTGCTTTGTTCTCACGCACTGCTTTGTGACCATGAGCTCAGTAGCATCCTTCCTTTAAACAAGGTTCTGGAAGCTTCCAGTACTTTCAAACTTTTGACCTCATGGAACACATGTCATCTGCAGGACAGGATGATACCCAAGGCCCACAGGGGAGGGGAGACCTGAGTTTCCACACTGCAGGGCTGAGTCTCCCACAGCCCCCTGCCCACCTGGAGAGGGGAGACAGACACTCTCCAGGATGGCCCCTCTCCTGCCTCCACCCATCACATTCTTTTCCCATGACATCACCTGGCGCAGGCAGGTGGCAACCCAAAGCCCCAGTGGCAGGCGGACAAAGGGCAGGGATTAGGCCTGAATGACAGGCCCGACAGCGCCGTGGGTGAATCCCTGCTGGGGCTGCTTCTGCCCCAAGTGAGTGGGAAGGGCCTGGTCCCAAGACGCAGTCATAGCTGGGTGTCTGTCATCCTCCCTCCCAGGGTGGCCCCAGGCCTTGGGAACACACGTCATCCTCTCCTGGCTGCTCTAGTGCTCCAAGAGCCCTAGTACCTCTGCCAAAGTCACCAGCTGGAGACCTGCAACACAAAGACCTGAACCCAGCGCTGAAACCCCACGTGCACACCTCCCTTGCACCAGCATACTGCCCCCAGTTCTTCCGGAAGTCGTCTAGGCAAGCAGTGTCTGTCTCCATTTTGCAGATGAGCAAAACTGAGTCAGCCTGCCACTAGGTCCCCATGATGCCTGCTGGAGGGAGGCTGGAGTTTGAACCATCACTGTAAGGTCCTGGCTGGCGGTGGGGAGGGGCGGAGTGGGGTGCGATGTGCCCTCAGGTATTAAAGAGCAGAGACATTATTTTGCCAACAAAGGTCCATATAGTAAAAGCTATGGTTTTTCCAGTAGTCTGTATAGATCAGAGAAGGCAATGGCACCCCACTCCAGTACTCTTGCCTGGAAAGTTCCATGGATGGAGGAGCCTGTTAGGCTGTAGTCCATGGGGTCGCTAAGAGTCGGACACGACTGAAGTGACTTAGTAGCAACAGCGTGTATAGATGTGAGAGTCGGACCATAAAGAAGGCTGCTGCTGCTGCTAAGTCACTTCAGTCGAGTCCAACTCTGTGTGACCCCATAGACGGCAGCCAACCAGGCTCCCTTGTCCCTGGGATTCTGCAGGCAAGAACACTGGAGTGGGTTGCCATTTCCTTCTCCAGTGCATGAAAGTGTGAGAGGCATCCATAAGCTAGAAATAGATGATATGGTCACCTGCGTTGTAAGTCACTTGTATTCTCTAATCTAATTGGGTCTGACTCATAATTTTCAATTTCAGTTGTGTGATGAAGTTGCATTTTCGCCTCTGTAACTTGGTGGTTTTGTAGTATCTGGCTCGGGATGGGCAGCTCTGGCTACAACGCCCCTTAATGCCTCATGCTCAGCTCTTTCCTGCAGTCGGCGTGTCCTTGCCCTGACACCTCCCCACCCTCCCTTTGTCTGGATCTTTGTTAGGACACTTTTATTTCGGTTTGGCCAAATATTTTAGCACAGCATTTTAATGTGCCAAATAACTTTAAATTGACAACTTTCCAAATCATCTAATACTTGGGAATGAAGCTGTATTTTCAAATGTGATATGTGCTGTCTTCAAAATATGAAGAAGCCTACCAGGCGCTGTGCCTTTTTCTTAGTGATAAGGGGGGCACAGTGCCTTTGCTTATCCTTTATCGTGGAGGAGATGTATTGACATACCTCTAATGTCTGGACACTTATCAACTCTACTTGTGTGACATATTCTGGACCTTTTTATGATTTATATTAATGTTCTAAGATATATATGGTTTTACTAAGGCAGCTAGTACACTTGCCACTTACCTTTTCTAGGTCAGATGAACATGGTGCCCTCAGTACAGTAGATCAGAGGGAAATAATGTGAAATGTCCAGATGATCTAGGTCCCTTCTGACTTTGTGCCCAAGAGTGAGAGTTAGTATTCTGTGACGAAACTGAGTCTATGCTGCCATTTATTCCAGGTGAATATAAATGATTCTGATTCTTTATGAGAGGGACTAAAAGAACATATTTGTTATGTCAATAGCCAGATACAAACTCCCAAAATTTACATAAAATCTTCTAGTAAACACACCACATACAATACAATAATTGTGATTGGGACTATCACTTGAATATTTATGGTAGTTTGTCATTGTGATCTATGTGACTGTTTTTAGGGAATAAACTAGTAAAATAAACAGATATTAAGTGGAACTGTGACCCTTAGGTCCTTTAAGTTATTAAGAGTGGCACTAATCTTTATCATCCTACCTAGGACATAGCATTACTTCCAATTTATACATTGGTCAGAGAAAAGAAAGTAGTGTGAAAGCATTGTCTAAGCTATTCCTACCATTGTGACTTTTACTCTAGAAGACAAGAAACTGATGTGTGAATCAAGCCAGCTATGAAGTATATACATCCTGGGGAAGCCCTTGGCAGACCTGGCGAACCAACAGGCACACTGTGAGATAGCGTTTGGCCATGTTCCCATTTACCATATGTCCCCATTCTAATAGTTGGTCATAGTGGTGTTTTGAGTCTTCAAGTATCGTTGTCATCTTAGATTGCATATGCAAATATCCTAATAAGTTTAGTATGTTTTCCCAGTGCATAAATATTCTAATAAAAGACTAAAGTTTCCTTGAGGAATATTGGAGGAAACAACTACTAAATGTAACTGTTATGGCTTTTGGGGTTCTTTTGCAAGATGAACTGGCCTCACTAGGCTGCTGCATATGGAAACTGGTTTTCCATTGTGGCCACTGATGTTAGCCTTCAGTTGTCCGATTCTTGATCTTTTCCAGGTGTATCAGTCAATAAAAAAGCTTGTCACTTTTTATTCTATCTCACCTTTTGGAACATTATGGTGTATTAACTATTACCATATTTCTGCAAGTTGGGTTCCCTCAGATAATGTCCACTTTACTCCTGCCAGTTAAGTGCTGCTACATAACTGGTACTATTCCATAACTGTATTATCTTCATTGACCCTAGAGAACTCAATACCATAGAAGGTGAAGGTGAAGGTGAACTCCCTCAATCGTGTCCAACTCTTTGCGACCCCGTGGACTGTAGCCTGCCAGGCTCCTCCATTCATGGGATTCTCCAGGCAAGAATACTGGAGTGGGTTGCCATTTCCTTCTCCAGGGGATCTTCCTGACCCAGGGATTGAACCCAGGTCTCCTGCACTGGAGGCAGATGCTTTAACCTCTGAGCCACCAGGGAAGCACCAATGGTTTACCCTACTCTCAATCCTGACTTACAACAAAAATAGTAAACAGTGAGCTTTTTAATATCAGTAGCATCCTCTTCACCATTATTGCTGTAACAGTAAAGTAGATGTTTCTGGTCATTATTAGGGAATAGAATTTGCTGGTATGTCATAAGTCTTTGGGAATAAACCCTTCACTCTTCCCCTTGGTGCCTTCCTCAGTACTCTATCAAGGCATCCTAGTCAATCATTCTTATGATCTGTTCCCAGGAAGCTTCCTAATGTTTCCTGGCAGTAGATAGACGTTAGCCATTGAATGCAGTTCTGTTAGTGATAAATAGTTTTCTTCTGAAGAAGAAATAATACTTCCCCTCAGCCATATTGAAATATGCTGTTAATTATTTGCTTAGAATATACAAGGGGAGATGGGGTCAAATCTCAAAAAGGGCAGTTATCATTTTTTGAAGCTTCTGCCTCCTGTGAAATCTCTGCATGGTCTCCAAGCAAAGGTAGTTTTCTACCCTTGAGGGGCAACGAGCCTCTTCTACAGTCCCAGGGCATTCACGGAATCTGGAGGTTCAAGACTGTTAAGTACATTCACACAGATGTTCCTATCTAAATGTCAAAGTCCCTGGACTTCTGTATCATAGTCCTTATTTTAGCAACAAAGACTTGCTAGGATTAGGCAGGGGTGGTGGATGAAATGGTTGGATGGCATCATTGACTCAATGGACATGAGTTTGAGCAAGCTCTGGGAGATGGTGAAGGACCGGGAAGCCGGGCGTGCTGCAGTCCCTGGGGTCTCACTGAGTTGGACACGACTGAGCGACTGGACAACAGCAGATCAGGTAGTGGTCCTGAGTGTCCATCCAGCTCTGGGGAATATGTCTTCCCTAGGAGGCTGGGGTGAAGGCCAGAAGCCCAGGTGGTTCTTTTGGCATGAGTCTTGCCTGTAATGGGGAGAGAAGATTCCCGGCTCCACCGGATTGGAGGGGAGGATAGCCCCTGAGACCAGCTGCCACGTTTGGTGCCTCAAAGTCCACTCGTGACAACAGGGATGCTCTTGCCCATCCTGCCTGGGTCCCAGAGTTCCCTGGATCTGTGTCCCTTTGTAAAAGGTGGCGACCATTCCTGTCTCACTGGACTAAGGTAGAGAGACAACTATCGACTTTGGACACAGACACGGAAGCAAGGGGATGCTTGGCAAGGTGATAATTGCCCACTTCCCTCTGGTTCCTCCTTTCCTTCTCTCCACTGGCCCTTCATCCTGCACCTCTCTTGTCCCCTCCTTTTCCTTCTCGTCCCTATCACCCCATTTCCCCCTCCTTTTCCTTCTCGTCCCTATCACCCCATTTCCCCCTCCTTTTCCTTCTCGTCCCTATCACCCCATTTCCCCACAGCCACTCCCCTGATATGACTCCAGTCTTGGACGCAAAATCCCTCAAAGATGAACAGCCTCCCAGGGCTGCTTACTGGCTGAGCACCACTGCCTATGGTAAACTTTCTTCACGAGTCTCCGAGAATCCCAAGCTGGGCTCAGCCACGAGGGAGTGGCTCAGCTGGAGCCCAGGGGCAGGCGTGGTGGGCATCAGCACATCTTCCTGGGGGCCACACCACAACCCAGGCCAGCCCTGTCCCCCATGGTCATCAGGACCCCGACTCCTTTCCCACTGAGTCTCTGCCCACCTCTGGTCCCTCAGTCTCTCTTCTCAGCCACTGATGAGACAGATGAGGGTGAGTGGTGGAGCCAAGGAAGGTCTGCGATGGTGCCCTTTAGCCACACTGCCAGCCTCTCTCTCACTGGGAGAGGAAAGATTCTTTATGTAGTAGAGAAAGTGAATACAGAGGTCATCTTAAACAAGCCTGCTCCTGACCAAACTATCACAGATGCCACAGCAGGTCCAGACAAGATCAGTTAAGACCAGGAGAACCGACTGACCAGTGGATTCACGAGCAGACGTAACCACCTGCTGGTTCTGGGTAGTGTGTTACACAGTGGGAGCTGACCAATAGTGATCGCCAGCACCAGCAAGCCAAGAAGGAAGGCCTGAAAAACACCGCACAGGTTGCTCTGGGGGCTTCAAGGGTTGAGGATTTGGGGTCAGGAGGTTTCAGAGGGCATGTCTAAGCTGAGCAAGTAGGGAAGGAAGGAAGGATGTTTCTGGCAGAGGAATGAGCATAGGGAGGAGTGCAGGAGAGCATGGCCTTCTGGATCAGAAGTGGAGGGTGAAGCGGCTGGGTGGGCAGGAGCAGGACCCTGAGGGTNGGAGGTTTCAGAGGGCATGTCTAAGCTGAGCAAGTAGGGAAGGAAGGAAGGATGTTTCTGGCAGAAGAATGAGCACAGGGAGGAGTGCAGGAGAGCATGGCCTTCTGGATCAGAAGTGGAGGGTGAAGCGGCTGGGTGGGCAGGAGCAGGACCCTGAGGGTCTTGGGTGACTTGTCCAGAGGGCCCCAGTTTGAGCAGCACAGGAACAAAGCTTAGGGTCTGGTAGATGGCATGGAAGATGGAATTGAAGGGGATACTGTGGAGCGGATGGATCAGTCAAAGGAATTAGTCTGCTCATCCTAAGAGCCTCCTCTCCAGGGGCCCTGAGGAACGTCAATGGTAAACTGAGGCAGAGTTCTAGAGGCAGATGCGGTGGAAGAGAGAGAGGAGGCCATGACTGGGGGCCCCGTGGGAGGAGGGCTTGGGCAGCAAGGGACCCACCCAGGGGCATCAGCCTGGGCCCGGTGGGTCCCCTACCCAAGTGGGCTCAGTTTCCTGGGAAAGAAGGGGCTGCCTCAGGGGTCCTGACTGAGAAATTCCCCACCTCTAGCTTGAACATGCCAAGTCAGAGACTCCCCAGGAGAGCTGTAAAAGAGAACCACACTCATTACTCCCTGGGCTCCGGAGAAACGCGTGGTCCCGAATAGGCTCACGTGCATAAGCTCTATGACCTTTTCACAGTCAGAGAGACCGAGGTGCAGGGAAGTGGGGTAACCTGCCTAGTGTCAAACAGATGGTCCAGAAGGGAGGGCTCTCATTGGAGGATGTCTGTCCCTGAGGGTTGGGGCTGAGACTGTTGTGGCTGTGCCCCAAGGTGGCTTTGTGTAGGGAGGGAGAGCTGGAGCCCACAGCTCACCCCTCTTCTTCCCGTCCTGGCTCCACCCTGAATGGCAGGAGCTGGGGAGTGATGTTACAACTTGGAAAGTGTTAGACCACACGAGAAACCAATTTTTGCCTCCACTTATGTAAAATAAAATAAAATAAAATAACCCTGAAGCATTTGAAGTTCTGCCCGCCTTGGCCGCCTTCCCTGAGGGCTGGCTTGGAACCACCTCAGACTTGGGTCCTCAGAATGCCCTTTCCTTGTGTGCCCCAGGCCCCAGCCTGGCTCTGACGGGCCCCCTCAGTCCTGCCAGGCTACTAACAAGCCCAGCCCCAGCCCCGGAAACAGGGTAAGCCTGAGAACACAGTTTCTTACTCTCAGGATACTCGAACAACGGACCCTTACAGCCTCGGAAAGTTCAGAGTCCTTTAGGATTTCAGGTCCCTCCCATCTAAGAGGGGGTCTCCCATGCATGCCCAGTGAACATGTCCTGTCCTACCAAGAGACTGGGGTGTCAGAGCCCCGAGTCAGATGGGGAGTGGACTCCTTGACTAGGTCCTGCTTCTGCTCTCATGTCTGCTGTGCGCTCACAGGGTCCCGACCCTGTGCCCAAGGAGACCCTCCTCTCCATTCAGCTGCACTGATTTTCTTTGGGTGCTGAGTAGCCCCCCAGATAGGCCCGCTTCTGGCCTGGGAAATAAGTGGCAAATAACCCTGCCTACAGACCTGTTGTCTAGGTCGCCCAGTCCGTGGTGCTCTTCTATGCAGCCTCAAGAAACAAATTCTCTCTCAGCCTTCTGCAGGGATAAAGCTGCTCTGGATCTGATCCACCCTTATTCTGATCTTGCCTGAGGCCATCTGCTGGATTAGGAGAGTTTACTAGGCATTTTCTCTCCAAGGCATCAAATTCACCTTCAGTGTCTGAGATGAGAAGCAGTTAGTCTTTTTAGTTATCTAGGCTCAGTTCTCTAGGCACTACCAACTCCTTTTCTAGTCTGATAGCAATTGGCCAGTTCTATCCTGAGCTCCATTCTTTTCTGTAGCCACTGCACAAGCACAGCCAGTTGCAACCCCACATGCCGCTAGCATCTGCTTTCCTACCTCTTCTCCCAAAGCCACTCATTCAAAGTTTTCCTTGCAGCTGTAATCATGGGGGTCACCATCCTTCCAGCCTCTGATATGGATTTCAGTCCACCTCCTACCCAAACCCCCTGCACCAATACCACCATACCAGTGTCAGTCCCCTACCCCTTAGCACCCCCAAGGCCTGTTTCTCATGCCTGCCCCATCTCGCACACAGGTTAGCTGGGGCTCTGCACCCCACAAGTCACTCATCTTGCACTATCTTGCAGCAACACCTGTGATCACTTGGGTACCACAAACTGAAGAAACACAGTGAGGAGATGGAAGACTGACTCTTTGCTGCAGCCTGGAAGTGACCCTCATCACTATGTCCACAGGCCACAGGCCACAGGCCACAACTAGTCCTGGGGATCCACTGCTGCTGCTATTTAGTCTCTCACTTGTGTTTGACTCTTTTGTGACCCCTTGGACTATAGCCCACCAAGCTCCTTTGTCCGTGGGATTTCCCAGGCAAGAATACTGGAGTGGGTTGCCATTTCCTCCTCCAGGGGATATTCTCAACCCAGGGACTGAACTTGCACTGGCAGCCAGATTCTTTACCACCTGGGAAGCCCCACCCCCCGCAAAAAAAAAGGGCTGAGAGTGCAGAGTGTTTGATGAACTCAGGCCATATTGCGTGCAAAGTCTGAGAAACACTCACAAAGGCAGGAGGCCTTGGGGACAGAGATGTGGCCTGCCTCCCCTCTGTACTTGCCCAGTATGTATCAAGCCTAGGGCTGCACTTTATATCCCTTTGCAGCTTACTTCAGCCTTCTGAGTACAGTCCCTGGCTGTTGGGAGTCTCAGCTCTGGATCTAGTCCTGAAGAAACCAAAGGCCCCCACAGGGTCTGCTTTCTGAAGCCCAGGGTTTCCCACCTACCACCCGGATCACCAGGCTCCTGCCTTAGTACAAGAGGCAAGGCCTCTGTGGGGGA
Organism: Oreotragus oreotragus; assembly: GCA_006410675.1. Lineage (NCBI taxonomy): Eukaryota > Metazoa > Chordata > Mammalia > Artiodactyla > Bovidae > Oreotragus > Oreotragus oreotragus. Next base: position 120,213 of record SJYX01021018.1, on the reverse strand, counting down.
GGTGAGGTGGGTCTGCAGGGCTCTTCACCTCTGCTCCCAGCCACAGGGTTTTGACCAGCCTTGCATTTCTTGAGGGACTGCCGTGGAGTCAGGGTCCACATTTCTCTCCTGCCAGAAACTAAGAAGGAACTATGACCTCGTTCTGCAGAAGGAAATCTTCAAGGTATGTGCTTGGGCGGCCCAGCTAAGTGCCCCGTGCGTGTTCTCACCAGGCCCAGGCTTCAAGGCTGGCTACGAGGACCCTCCTGCTAGACAAGGACTGGAAAAAGGCCAAGGGGATGGCCCAGGTCACAGCTCCATAGGCCAGTTCTCATGTGGATACAGGACCTACTCTCTGTCCACACTAGCCTGGATACCCTCTGCTAGGAGGAGCCATCTAGTCCCCTTGCCCCTTCTCCAAAACTTGGCCCACTTCCTGGTCTCTCCCTCCAGGACCTTGTATTGTTTCAGACCCTGCATAGTTTCTGTTTCAGACCATGAGAGACAAAGGTAGTTAGTATCATGAGGTAGAAATGGGGGCTGTGGGGTGGGCCCCTGGAAGACTTCCTGGAGGAGNAGTCAGACACGACTGATGGACTAAACAACTTTTTCTAAAATGTTATTGGTAATCAAACTGGACATGTTTTACCTTATCTCCTGCCTCAAACTGCATTTAATTTATACCTAAGTTTGTGAAGAGAATGTCTCATTTGAATCTGTTATTTCCACTTCATTGCTTTCCCTCTTTCAATCATACTAGAAGTCTATTTTTTGGCTGTTTATTTGCCAAAAAATTAGATCTGGTACTGTTTTTATTTTTCTGTTCTCTAGGTCATTAATGGTTTCCTTCCTGTTTTTCTAAAGTTTGTTTTGCTATTCTTTTTTTCTGTCTTCTTGAGATGGCCGCTTTGTTCCTTTACTGGCTTCTAAATCCAGTTTTGTTTTTTTTTTTTGTACTAGACTTTTCTAAACTTTTCATTTCATTGGCCATCCAACATCCAAGTAAACTTCCTGTTTGTAGAGAATCCCAGAATAGATGGGAGGTGGGCCCCACCCTGGGAGGGTGGAGCAGCTACCTCTTCCCCTCACTGGTCACCCGAGTGTGGAAATGAATCAGGTCCAGGTGCTCCCTCCCACCCCGATCTCTGCCTCCAGAGCTCATGCTCGCTGCAGACAAGAGTCGTGGCTCCAAGCTGATGGCAGCAGCAAAGTCAGAATCAGTGGTGGCTCTGCAGACATCCTGCTTGTAGTGCCTGCGCCTCCTGGGACCATCCTATCGCATGTGTGACTTGCTGCGCTCAGCCACCCAGCCTCCCCTGGCTCCTCCAGGCTGCCACGCCTGGTTCTGCAGCCTCCAACTTCATTTCAACAAGCTATCTGATAGCTTTCCAAACCATTCCTTCTCATGGAGTTCTATTTTGCATTGTTTTTATTGTCACTTTCCAACTATTCCACCATTGCCATTCTGGAAACTCTGTCACTCACGAGCTAATGAAAAGGTTCTTAAAAAAAACACTGCAGTTTGGGACTTCCCTGGCGGTCCAGTGGTTCAGAACCTGCCTTGCAATGCAGGGAATGTGGGTTCGATTCCTGGTTGGGGAACTAAGATCCCACATGTCATGGGGGCAACCGAGCCCGTGTGCTTAAACTACAGAACCTGCACGCTACAACAAAAGATCCCACTTGTCACAACCAAGACTCAATGCAGTCAGATAAATAAATAAAAATAACTCCTGAAAAAACCATTACAATTGGTTAGGTTTGTGTATTTATAGTTTTTGTGGTTGATTTCTACTGTTGCGTCATCAGATGACACACTGTGGAGTACCTAGTGGCTTTCAGGAGGCTAGGGATTTTTGTGCAGCTACTCTGATTAACTTTACTAATGCTCCACAATCAGTTAAAAAACATCAGCATACTTTGCCAAAACAGTTCAACATGTATTTACTAACTGTATATTGATATTTTCTTACTTTTATTTTGCTTCTCTGAGCCGACAAAACCAGAGGTATTGTTTCCCACCAGCATGATGTTTATACCAAACTTTCCTTGCATTTTCTAACAATGTTTACCTTAGGTATGTTGATGCAATATTTTTTGATGAATACACGCTGATGACTGAATTTTTAAATAAACTTCACGCATGTAAAATTACTCTTTTTGATCCATGTAATATGATAAACACAATACCTTCTGTGCTGAATTCTCTTTGGTCCGTTCTTAATAGGGATTCTTGGGGACTGTATTTTATTTTGAAGCATCTAGATACTAGTACAGCACCTGATGCATAGAAGTTCATTACGTCAGTAAAAAGCAAGGATACTGGAAACCAGGAGGGGCACCATCAATCCCTGGGTTTTTGGTCCCTAAGAAGATAAAATTGCTAGCTTGCTGCATTCTCTTCAAATGATCTGCTTTCCTACGGAAAACGAATACCCTCTCCGCATACCCAAATAGTTAAAAAGAAGTTCCAGAGTGCTGCCCTATACCAGAAGGTAGCTAGGATTCTAGATCTCAACTATACCAGACCTCTTATCAGTGAGTACAGCTGTGAAGCAGTGACTGGGCTCAGCAGAGTGTGCAGAGCAGGCAAGACATCTGCAGTTCCGGCTCAGAGACCCGCATCACGGAGGAAGCATCTGGACGGACAGGAGGGGACACTGCAGGGCAGGAGGGAGAGTAGAGTAGAGAGCCCAGGGGAGAAAGAGCGAGTATTTACAGAAGGCCATTAAGGCGCTTCCCTGGTGGTCCACTGGTTAAGAGTGCCTTCCAATGTCGGGGGTGCGGGTTCCATATTTGGTCCGCAAGATGGGACTCCATCTGCCTCTTGGTCAAAAGGCCAAAACAAACAAACAAACAAACAAAACAGAAGAAATATTGTAACAAACTCAATAAAGACTTTAAAAATGGTCCACACCAAAAAAAACATCTTCAAAAAAAAAAAAAGCAAGAACAACTAAACTCTTCCAAAACAAAAGTTGCTGGGCACGAGCCCACAGCAGAGGGTGTCTGGAGGCTCTCCGTGCTATCTACGCCAGAAGGGACAGACGGGGACGGGAGAACAAGGGGCCAGGGCATCTGTTGTGCAAGGGAAGAGGCCCGCAGGGCTGACGACGCGAGGCCTTCCCGCACCACCCCCTCTGGCCTCACGGCACCTCCAGATGTGGCGTCTCGGAGAAAGACGGGCTCCCCTCTGCCCAGAGGAGGCGGAAAGCTGGGGACCCCGGTTCTGCTGCTTTCATGCTGAGCTGGTCAAAATCAGACAGGCTCTCGTAGAGCAGGCTTGCACACGCTTGCAATGCTCCTTCCCCGTGTTTGGCAAACTTAATTTAGTTCACAGTGTGTGAATAAATTACTTTCAAGTCTGTCCTTTTTTATTACAGGTTTAGGTTGTGTTAAGAAAAAAATACCCAATTCCAGGGAAAGCTGCTGACTACTCCGACACTGGCCCAGAGTCCACCAAAGGGCAGACTTCCCTGAAAGGGTCCACCCTGGCCGACAGGGGGGTGGCGGGGAGGTGGAGGGGGCTCACTTGGGGCTGGAACGTACAGAGCGAGTCTGAGAAGACCTCTCCAGGGCAGTTTTTGCTTTCCAATTCCATCTGTTATTCTCCTTTAAATGACCTGAGGGCTCCTAGGGGTCTGAGCAAACAGAGATGACCCCTTAGCCCCAGCTGTCAGTTGTATAAAAATGTTTTATAACATCAAAAATTGCCTGGATAAACAAAGGACCCCAAACACTCAGTTTCAAATGTGCAGAAGCAATTTGATAGCAACAAAAGAGACAATGGGAGAGAAACAGAGATAAAAAGAAACAAAGTCAGAGAGAGAGAGAGAAAGTATTCATTCCTGCAGCTGCAGCTCATGGAACGCCTCCCAGATTACAGGAAAACAAGGGGGCTCCCATTGCTCTGCGATGACAATCTCATTCTAGTTACCTGGGAGCAGGCCTGATCCCATTACGCACGGTAACAACACTTCACTAGCAGGCTCTTTGTGAGTCCTCGGTGTGCACCAGGTCGGTGCATGCTGGGCACTGTCTCGCTTCATCCTTAGAAGAAACCTACAAGGCAGTACTGGGATCATCCCAGATGTGGAAACAGTTGAGGGTAACCTGCCCAGGTTCCAATATTATCCAAGGGCATGACCAGGACCCAGTCCTGTGCATCTGTCCTTACAGCTGTGTCCCAACCCCCTGGCTCTGCTAACCTGTTCTATGTTAGCAACAGGGTGTGATCCCCAAAAAGCTTTTCCCTCAGCCTTGGACTCAAACTACAGAGCCCAGACGACTTTGCTCTCATTCCAAACTTAACAAAGAAAAATACACTTCGGGAAGCTGCATTTTCTTCTCTCCTCTACCAGTGCAAAGTGACATTGATTTGCATGCCTGGAAGAACCAACCTGAGCACATTCATTACCATGGAAGGGAAGCCGCAGGTTTGAATGCTGGCTTTCAGCACATCATTGTACTTTTTTCCCCTAGCTGCAAAACGTAGAATTCAATAAAAACTTGCCATCTAAAAATAAAGTAGTGGCAAATGCTGCAATTATACTTCTCTGTTGGAGACAACTGCTTTCCAGTCTATTTTCCCAAATGGACAAGGTCCAATTTGTTGGTCAGCTAATGGGTCACACCCAAGGCCCAAATGTAGTGTAATGAACTCGAAAGCCAAAACGATGTAGGTCTGAGTCGCTGTGTGGTTGTTCCCCGAGTGCAGCAAGTACATTTACTTTCCATCAGCTGTGTGCTATTCCCCTCACCTGCCCCCCACAGAGCGGGGCCCTGATTTCAGTTTGCCCACTTTCAGCCCAAGGACCGTCAAACGAAGCTTAGAGGCAGATACTGGCAATGTGCTCCTTGTCTAGTTCTCTCCTCTGAGCCCACCCCAAACCTTCCCCCTTCCTCTCCTTTCCCTTTGCAGCTCTGCACCCTCCCATTACAGGATAGCATCAGGCTTGCTTGTGGAGTTCTGGGTTACCATGCTGACTTGGAGTTACCAGAAAGGTTGCTCAGAACCTATCAGAAGGGCTCCTGGACACTACAGACTGGTGGCTCTTATTGTCTCACTGGGAGTTTCTAGTAGCCCAGTTGGTAAAGAATCTGCCTGCAATGCTGGAGACCTGGGTTCGATTCCCGGATTGGGAAGATCCTCTGGAGAAGGAAATGGCAACCCACTCCAATATTCTTTCCTGAAGAATCCCATGGACAGTGGAGTTTGTCAGGCCATTCCATGGGGTCGCAAGAGTTAGACATGATTTAGCAACTAAACCACCACAGAAGTATACCATTAACTAGATGAATAATTCTGGTAAGAGGATTTTACATCTAATACATCAGGGTTCTTAAACCTACGGTGGAGGGAACAAACGAGAGAATTTGATGAACTTTCAGAAAGTGTTTTATGAAATAACTGAAGAGAATTTTAAAACACTATGAGACAGAAAGGAACCTTTTATCATGATTAGGAATCTACCCTACAGATGGAATATAAACGAACAAATAGAAACAGCCAGTTATCTAGCAATGGGTAAACACATTTATAAATGATTAAAAAAAAAAAGAGAGAGAGAGATGTCCCGTAAACTTTTCAGGTCTGTAGGCAACCACTCCCTCCCTGTAAATCCCAACTGGAACAAGTCATTAGACCTCCAGGAGAAGATATGCAAAATANAATGAACAAATAGAAACAGCCAGTTATCTAGCAATGGGTAAACACATTTATAAATGATTAAAAAAAAAAAGAGAGAGAGAGATGTCCCGTAAACTTTTCAGGTCTGTAGGCAACCACTCCCTCCCTGTAAATCCCAACTGGAACAAGTCATTAGACCTCCAGGAGAAGATATGCAAAATAACAGAAGATTTTTAGGTGAAAGAGTGTAAGTTACATATTATCCTAGCACATAATATTCCATCATATAATCCCAAAATTACAACCCAAGAAAGGATCCTATGAATCCCTATGGATTGTTTCCTGAAGATATTTAAGCCACTGGCCTGCTTTGGCTTGAGTGTCCTCAAGATGGGCATGGGATGGTCACTGGGGCTGGAGTCACCTGGAAGGGTATCCGAAATCACACAAAGCCTGTCTCATGACCTTGTAAACCCTGATGTGTGTCCTCACGTAGAGGACCAGGGACGGGTTTGGTCATCACACCTGCAGAGGGCTACAGCAGACCTGGACATCGGGCAGAGAAAGGCAACCAGAAGTGTCAAGGGAGGAGCAGTAATAACAGAGTGACAGCTACAGCCACAGGGAACTGAGCAAAAGCCAGGCTGAGTGCTTTGCACACTTTAACTCATCTGCTCTCTCAATCATCCCGAGAGGTAGGCACTGCTACTGACCTCATTATAAAGATGAGAAAACCCAGGCATACAGAGTTGAGGTAGCACGCCTAAATCATGAAGCTAGTATTTGTACCCAGGTCATTGGGTGCCAGATTTCAGGCTCTTAACTGGTTCTCATTACACAAGAAAGACAACAAAATTCCACGATGTTTTGCTGGGGAGGCAAAGGTTAACAGTAATTTTTCCAAGTGAATAAAACTAAGAAAAGGTCTGAGAGGGAAGACATGGACTTCCTACCAAACTGTAGATTAAACCTTATAGTAAATTTCGGGCCACTAAACAAAAAAGCTTTGCACAGCAGGAAACACATTATAGAATTTTTTTTTTTTTTTTTTCTGAAGAAGAATCGAGACCACGAATTCTAATAGGCTCGGAAAATGGTAGCAGTCGACTATGCGTTACTAAGGGGACAGGTGTGTTCCGAGGTGTTCTGTCTTTGCAGGTGTGAGGTTAACAGGGTTTCCACGCCTGTTTTCCCGGGAAGCCCCTGGTTATTTCTGTTAGAGGAGGACAGGTCTTCCCTGTGGGTCTTCCCCTACGTGGCAAAGCTGTGGTCCCCTTCTCATTACCCTTCCTGTCACTTGGGGCTTCCACCATCTCCTTGCCAACCTCATCTCTGAGACGCTCCATCCCGGGGCAGAGTAATGGTCTGCAGGTGTGGGTAACATCTCTCGGTGTGACGGGATGAACTTGCTAAGTAATCGCCAGGGGCTGGGATCCATATAGAGGCAGAAATGCTGCGCTGCGGTGCTGGCAAGCGAGCAGCAGGGCCAAGCCTTACAGCTGAGGCCCTCTGTGCGCCGCCGTGTTTCCTTTGCCCATTTCCTAGCCTGTCCTGGAGGAAGCAAGCTGACAGCGAGGGCAGGTCCTGGTGGTCTCTGGGGCCACCTAACAACATAACTGTGGGCCCAGCAGTCTCTGGGCCTTTGCCCCTTTTCCCCTCCTTGAGCTTCCATGGCCTCCAGCTCCCCAAGCAGAATGCCTTCTGAAGAGCTGGGAGAATCCGGCTACACACGTGGCCGGCTCCTCCGGCAATGGAGGGTCTATGGGTGTCATGGTTTTATTTCAAGTGTCTGCTGATCTGGAACCTCCAGGGAACAAGAACCCCCACTTCTGGCGTGTGTGGTTCCTGGGAGGAGAAGANAGCTCCCCAAGCAGAATGCCTTCTGAAGAGCTGGGAGAATCCGGCTACACACGTGGCCGGCTCCTCCGGCAATGGAGGGTCTATGGGTGTCATGGTTTTATTTCAAGTGTCTGCTGATCTGGAACCTCCAGGGAACAAGAACCCCCACTTCTGGCGTGTGTGGTTCCTGGGAGGAGAAGACGTGGGGCATTGTGCTGTCACAGGGATGTGTTTTAGGAGGTAAAAAGAAAAAAGATATCCCGCGATGTTGGTGAACGGGATCAGCGGCAGACCATCGATCAGATCAGAGGCAACAGGACTGAAATAACTATTACCCAGTTGCTTAGTTTTGAAAGATTAAAGAGACACACATGTTGGCTCTCTTTAAGTACAAGGTCTGGTCAAAAGAAATCAGGCTACTCCATCAGCTGCAGACATTTTAGCACAAGCTTTAAATGGAACAGAGGCAATTTTGGCATTGACTCACCTACGCAGTTATCGCAAAGGCTACAGTGAGAGGCACGAGGGGGCCGGAAAATCTTGCAGGTGAAACAATACTTAAGTTTCACAGTCTGGCCATTGATGATGACTTCTTTGGTTCTGGGAGGTGGGCGGTACCCCCCTGAACTGGTGCCATTTGCGATATCTGTAGAGAAAAAAAAAAAAAAAAAAAAGAGCATAGGCGCTTAACACAGCAGGTGAACTCTGCAGGATCCTGCCCCCAGGCAGCCTGGAGTCTACATTTCCAAGTGCAAGGCCCACAGGCACCTGACCCCTGACACACAACTGCGGGAGGACACAGAGCACCGGCCGTCCCACAGCCTTTACGCTCCTGTGGAGCCTGGGACTGCAATCAGGAATCCAGGCACGAGGGAGAGACCACGTGACTGAGCTCTGGCCAATGGGGTGCTGCACACGTGGCCCCGCTCAGCCAATGGGAGCCTCCCCTGAGCCACACCCACTCCCCAGCCATCCCAGGTCACCTTGGAGATACAAACTGGGGGCCCTGAATGACTATGCCCCTGTGACTGCCTCACTGGGCCATACTGTTACTTGTGCACCAAAATCCTTCCCCAGTTAGCATTGTCCTAATTAACGTTGTTGCTCAGTCCCTTCCCTGGAGAAGGAAATGGCAACCCACTCCAGTATTCTTGCCTGGAGAATTCCATGGACAGAGGTGCCTGGTGGGCTACAGTCCATGGGGTTGCAAAGAGTGACATACAACTGAGTGACTAACACACTTTCAGTCTCTAGGTCTCCGACTCTTTGCGACCCCATGGACGATAGCCCACCAGGCTCCTCTGTCCATGGGATTCTCTGGGGAAGAATACTGGAGTGGGTTGCCATGCCCTCCTCCCCAGGATCTTCCCGACCCAGGGATTGAACTCGCATCTCATACATCTGCACTGGCTGGTGCTGCTGCTAAATTGCTTCAGTCATGTCCGACTCTGCGTGACCCCATAGACAGCAGCCTACCAGGCTCCTCTGTCCTTGAGATTCTCCAGGCAAGAACACTGGAGTGGGTTGCCATTTCCTTCTCCAGTGCATGAAAGTGAAAAGTGAAAGTGAAGTTGCTCGGTCCTGTCTGATTCTTCGTGACTCCATGGACTGTAGCCTACCAGGCTCCTCCGTCCAGGGGATTTTCCAGGCAAGAGTACTGGAGTGGGGTGCCATTTCCTTCTCCACCTGCATTGGCAGGCAGGTTCTTCACTACTTAGTGTCACCTGGAAAGCCCCAACTAAATCATTCAATGTACATTAAAAAAAAAATAATTTCTGTAGTTTATTGTCTGACCAGCATCTTTAATTTTTTTAGTACCAGTTTTCAAAATGTTTAAGAAAGTACTATTTTTTAAAGTTTCTTTTAATCTTGTAACCTTATAATCTTATAACCTCCCCAAGTTCACATGAGAATCACCCAGGAAGCTTCTCAAACTCCCCTTGCACAGAGACCTGCCCCAGATCCAATAAATCAGAATCGCCCCTGGTGACTGTAAAGTGTTGTAGGGCTGAGAGCCCCTGCTCCACAGGAAGATAAAACATTCTTTTCATCTAGACCCCTCACAGCCATAAAGAATTGAGGGCAGCTAGCAGTGGAAACAGGAGGCCACGAGTCAATGGAGAAGAGTGAGGATATCCGTGAGGGCTTCAGCTGAGACTCTGCGGCTGATAAACAGGTGGAGCAGAACCTGGTGGGTAGAGGGAATCTTGGGAAACTTCACGGTGTTCTTCAAAAACGGAGATGGAAACACTAAAGGTAGCTGTTCATTTAACTCAGAAACTGTCAGACAGAGACAGCTGCAATATATTTTTGGTAAATGTCCAAGGTGATAGGAAGGAGTCCCACGATCCACTCAGCTCTCCCCCACACCCCACCCCACAAACTCAACCCGGGCAGGAATTGCACGGAGGGCTTTCAAAACTACTGATGCTACTGACCCACCCTCAGATAGATACATATATATATATATTCTGATGTCCTTGGAGGGGTGCAGCCTGCCATCAGAGGTTTCAAGAGCTCCTCATGTATGGAAATTTACAGCCAAAGCTGAGAACCTCCACTGCAGGGCCTGGTGACTACGGTCCACACAGAATCCACACTGACTGAGAGGTTGTCAGAGATGTGAGCTCTCTCTCCGTCCCGCCCATAGCTACCGAGGTCACCGTGGCCCCTCCCCACTGGGGGGAGGTGTCACACATCTTGAGGTTTGAGAACCTAGCTCCTGGATGCCTGTAAACACTGCCCATCCACACATCACGTGTGCCTCTTAACTTCACGTGCCTCTTTGTTCTGTACCCCTATACACTCATGTGCATGGTAGAGGGCTAAACTTTGTGGGCAGGAGGGGCCGCTTCACGCAGCACAGTCAGCGCCCCAAACATTTTCATGGCAAACCTGGTGACCAGGACCAGCCAATGGTCTCTGCAGAGCGGCGCCTCCAGGCTGCTCTCACCCAGAATTCACAAGTCATGACTTCAGGAGGTGCCCCATTTACCGCAATCTTCTTTTTAATCCCCCTCTCCTAACTATCCAAGACCTTATCGTGCTCTTTGCATCTTCAGTTCAGTTCAGTCACTCAGTCTTGTCCGACTCTTTGCGACCCCATGAACCACAGCACGCCAAGCCTCCCTGTCCATCACCAACTCCCAGAGTTTACCCAAACTCATGTCCATTGAGTCGGTGATGCCATCCAACCATCTCATCCTCTGTTGTCCCCTTCTCCTCCCGCCTTCAATCTTTCCCAGCATCAGGGTCTTTTCCAATGAGTCACTGCTTTGCATCAGGTGGCCAAAGTATTGGAGCTTTAGCATCAATACTTCCAATGAATATTCAGGACTGATTTCCTTTAGGACTGACTGGCTTGATCACCTTGATCTCTTTGAATCTTAGAGAATTCTTACAAAAAAAATTTTTTTTAAATTCTTATAGTGAATGGGTAAATGGCATGGAACAGGGACAGGGAGAGAGTGAGGAACAGCCCTTCCACTTTACCTCTCCACTGAGGACAGTCATTCTACCTGGAATAATGAAACAGAGGGACTGTTATTATAAGCCAAGGACTCTGGGTGGCCTCGCCAGGCAGGACACCCTCTCTTGGCATATCCCCCACCTGCCTGGCACCCCAGGTGGCTGCCCCATGAAATGACAGAGTTCAGCAGGCACCAGAGAAGCACCAGCTTCCAAAGCATGTATAATAGGAAGAGGGTGGCATCCCAACTGATTCTGTGATGAGAAAATAAAGAGGCAACAGGGCTGTGTACTTCCTGGAGCATCAGGGTAAAAATAACTGGCTTTGAACACATCGAAGATAAGGTCAGAGCTCTTCCAGTGCCAATGGAATGCCACTGAGGTCTAAATTAATTATGACTTTAATTGTGACATATGACTAGCCTTATGTCAGCTGTGAAATCTACTGTATCTCTTTAGCTCTTGCAAACATGAAAAACTAGAAAAACTAGGAAAACCAGAGAGTCAGATAGAGGTTTAAAAGTAACAATAACCCAATCAATAACACTTGTGTTACCTTAACCAGAAAAGTTTAAAAACTGCTTTGCCAAGAAAAATATTTTAAGAAGCAGGAATGACAAACTTATTCACGCTAGAATGACTCCTAAAAAACCCCAGTTTTAAGTAGCGAGTGTGCTAAGCCTCTTCAGTCGTGTCCGACTCTTTGCTAGCCCCTGGAGTATAGCCCTCCAGGCCCCTCTGTCCATGGGATTCTCCAGGCAAGAACACTGAAGTGGGCTGCCATTCCCTTCTCCAGGGGGTTTTCCCGACCCAGGGATGGAACCTGCATTTCAAAAGTCTGCTGCACTGGCAGGAGGGTTCTTTACCACTGGCGCCACCTGGGAAGCTGAATAGGTTTACTGTTATAAATTATTCCCTATTTAACATATGCAAATTACTGCACCAGAGGCCACGGGGGACCCTTAAACAACAGAGATGTCGCGTGAGCAGCGGTGAGCGAGGGCTGCTGCTGGACTGTTTGATGAGCCGTGAGTCCCCGGCCACCCCTGGTCTGCTGTCCTCCCAGCCTTCAGAACCTGCTTCCTAAGTGCACATCTGGCGATGGAGACCCCTCAGCCTCTGGTGAGGCACCAAGGTCATCCATGCGGGCTGGTCCTTCTCTTCCTGCCGCACAATCTCACCCGAGACCGGGGCTGTGGCCTCCTTGGGCCCCGGAACAGGCCCCGCTGTTCAGGCTCCCAGCATCTCTTCTCTGCTTGGGCCGTCCTGTCCTCTGGATGTGCCTCATCCTAGAAGGTCCACTTCAAGCCTCTCCTGTGCAAACCCGCTGAGGGCACTTGCTTCCTTGGGCTCTCACTGCACTTGACTGCATGTTTATCCAGCCAACAGATCTGNAACAGGCCCCGCTGTTCAGGCTCCCAGCATCTCTTCTCTGCTTGGGCCGTCCTGTCCTCTGGATGTGCCTCATCCTAGAAGGTCCACTTCAAGCCTCTCCTGTGCAAACCCGCTGAGGGCACTTGCTTCCTTGGGCTCTCACTGCACTTGACTGCATGTTTATCCAGCCAACAGATCTGTGTCGTGCTCATAGGTGCCAGCTGGGTGCTGGGAGCTGGGGATGTTGCAGGAACTTTAACAGCTGGAGAGGCTCGCAGGCCTGAGAGGACACCCTCTACCGGGGTGGGGCAGGGTGACCATGAGGGTTTATCTCCGAGTCTTCCCTCAGACATGGTGCCAGGAGGGGGACGAGGCCTGACTGCTTTCGTGTTCCCGCTGTCCTGAATAGGGTCCAGCACACAGTAGGTCCCCAGGAACTGCCTGCCAAATGGAAGGCCAGTTGTCCTGGCCGGTCTGGAGGAAGGATGCAGGGAGCACGGGGTCGATGTCCCCGGTCCTGCATGCCCACCAGTCAGAGTCACATAGCTTGGGGCCCCGCCCCGCCCCAGGAGCTCCTCTCTCAAGGTCCTTTTGAGGCTGTTGCTCCTCTTTACTGGTCCTCTCTCTCTCTTTCTAAAAACATTTGACTGCTTCAGGTCTTAATTGTGGCATGCAGGATCTCTTTAGTTTCTCCGAGGCATGTGGGATCACAGTTCCCCAGCCAAGGATTAAACCTACATTCCCTGCGTTGCAAGGCAGATTCTTAACAACTGGACCAGCAGGGAAGTCCCTTTACATGTCCTCCTTACATCTTTTGCTGGTCCAGAGACCCATTTAGTCATCGCCACCTGGAAGGGGCGGGCAACATGGGTAGCTGTGTATCTCAGTTCAGTTCAGTCTCTCATATCCAACTCTTTGTGACTGCATGGACTTCAGCACGCCAGGTTTCCCCATCCATCACCAACTCCTGGAGTTTCCTCAAACTCATGTCGGTGATGCCATCCAACCATCTCATCCTCTGTCATCACCTTCTCCTTCTGCCTTCAATCTTTCCCAGCATCAGGGTCTTTTCCAGTGAGTCAGTTCTTTGCATCAAGTGGACAAAGTATTGGAGCTTCTGCTTCAGCATCAGTCCTTCCAATGAATATTCAGGACTGATTTCATTTAGGATGAACTGGTTGGATCTCCTTGCTGTCCAAGGGACTCTCAAGAGTTTTGTCCAACACCACCGTTCAAAAGCATCAATTCTTCGGTGCTCAGCTTTCTTTATAGTCCAACTCTCATATCCCTACATGACTACTGGAGAAACCATGCTTTGACTAGACAGAACTTTGTTGGCAAAGTAATGTCTCTGCTTTTTAATATGCTGTCTAGGTTGGTCATAGCTTTCCTTCCAAGGAATAAGCATCTTTTAATTTCATGGCTGCAGTCACCATCTGCAGTGATTTTGGAGCCTCCCAAAATAAAGTCTGTCACTGTTTCCATTCTTTCCCCATCTATTTTCCATGAAGTGATGGGACTGAATGCCNTGTCGGTGATGCCATCCAACCATCTCATCCTCTGTCATCACCTTCTCCTTCTGCCTTCAATCTTTCCCAGCATCAGGGTCTTTTCCAGTGAGTCAGTTCTTTGCATCAAGTGGACAAAGTATTGGAGCTTCTGCTTCAGCATCAGTCCTTCCAATGAATATTCAGGACTGATTTCATTTAGGATGAACTGGTTGGATCTCCTTGCTGTCCAAGGGACTCTCAAGAGTTTTGTCCAACACCACAGTTCAAAAGCATCAATTCTTCGGTGCTCAGCTTTCTTTATAGTCCAACTCTCATATCCCTACATGACTACTGGAGAAACCATGCTTTGACTAGACAGAACTTTGTTGGCAAAGTAATGTCTCTGCTTTTTAATATGCTGTCTAGGTTGGTCATAGCTTTCCTTCCAAGGAATAAGCATCTTTTAATTTCATGGCTGCAGTCACCATCTGCAGTGATTTTGGAGCCTCCCAAAATAAAGTCTGTCACTGTTTCCATTCTTTCCCCATCTATTTTCCATGAAGTGATGGGACTGAATGCCGAATGTTGTGTTTAAGCCAACTTTTTCACTCTTCTCTTTCACTTTCATCAAGAGGCTCTTTAGTTCTTCTTCTCATTGTATTTCAGGGTACCTCCAAATTGTTGTTTCTTTCATATAATACATTCAACTGTTGCCCCAGACCAATGGCTTCCTAGCGTGCCCAAATAAAGGGCAGATGGGATAATGGAGCCTTGAAACCCAAGGCTTCAAACACCCACCTGAGGACAAAATACATGCCCCTTCGACATTCACACTGGCCGCAGTGGCCGGTCATGATCTGCTCCTCAGCTGGAAGGATGGCAAACACCCGGGACTGCATCTCCAGGCCCAGTGGGGGAATTCCCGATCTAATCCTCAGCTACTCTGTGGTTTGGGTTTTGGCTTTTGCTGTTGACCACGGTGGTGCCTCTGCTTCTTAGACCTGCTCTTTGTGGTTTACAGTGCAGCTGTTGAAAAAGAATAGTCAAAGTCTGCAATAGCTAATGGGTAAAGAACACTAGAATTTGGGGGGAAAAACCTCTAACAGTTCTGCAAGTTTATATGAGTCAGTATTTTTCAAGGACGTTTTTATACAATAGCATTTTGGAAAAAAAAACTTAAAAGGTTGAAATGGTATTCTGCTTCATAAAGTCCTTGCCCCCACCACCCCTCCAAATGGCTGGGAGTTGTTAGCACAGCGGCAGAAACAGTCACAGAATTTCTGTCTAGTATTAACCTCGCAGTCAGCCTACAGGCAAAGAATTAGGAGAGCTGGGGAGAGGAGACGGGAGGCTGATGTGTTCAGGGACACAAAATGGCCTGCTCACTAAGCTTTTCACTCACAGAGAAATCCTGGGCTTCTAGAGGTCTTAAGTAAGTTGTTTGTTAATATATGCCTATTTCAAAGCCACTCTCCAAAAAGCAAGCCATCTTTTCTTGGGAGGAATCAGAGTGCTAACACGCTGAGAGACCCATTTGTCTGCTGTCTGATTTAATCCCGCCCCAAATTCAGGGGGAAAATGGATGAGCTTCAAAAGTTGCTGAAATCCACCATGAAACATAACGCAACTCCACTTTTATTTTTGGCCCACAGTGTGCAGCACGTGGGACCTAGTTCCCTGACTAGGGATTGAACCCACGCCCCCTACAATGGAAGTACAGAATCTTAACCACTGGACCACCAGGCAGTCCCTGAAACTCCACTTTAAAAAAATGCATATGGGAAAAAAAATCCCAATTTGCAAAAAAATGTAGATTAAGATTCTTTTCCTTTATCAAAAAGATGCAGAACAGCATCATACCCTGATGTACGGGTGTTTTACAGACCATTCACTAGCTGACAACCTGTCTGCCAGACCGGGAAGAATGAAGATAAAGCATCTCTGCATTAGGATACAGTCACAGGAACCGTATGATTTGCTTCATACGCAAGCCTCCATGGCTATACCAATTGCACGTGGTGGAGGACAGCTGTTGGATCTAACGAACCTGCGGTTTTCATAAGGCTCATTTCATTGACGCTCTGAAGCGTCTGGGACACAAACCACCCAACCTTGGAATGGTTGATCTATCACAAAATGGCTATTTTTAGAGCCATTTAAAGCAATCTCTTAGCTAACAGTTTGTAATCTTCCAAGCTTACAGAAAAATATTAACAATGACGATGTCAGACAAATCAACCTCTATTATTTTAAGTGCTTGGGAGAAAAGGCAGGAGAAATGCTGGTCTGTCTACAGATAGTTGGTCAGGTTTCCACTCGAGAGAGTAAAAATATGGACTTTTCTCACAAGTATTTTGGGTGGCAGCATCTTTGCTTCCACAAATATTTAAATACAAAAATGCATATGAGGGTTCATGGAGGGTGACAGTCCTCTTCCTCCAGTTAAAAGCTTTGCCAAGTTCAGCCTGGACGGGAGGGGGTTTTGGGGGAGAATGGATACATGAATGTATGGCTGAGTCCCTTCGCTGTTCACTGGAAACTACCACAACATGGTTTGTTAATCAGCTATACCCCACTATGAAATAAAAAGTTAAAAAAAAAAATAAAAGCTTTGTAAATCACTTTGTCTTAAACGTTTGCCTTCAGGGACTGAAGCGGATGCCTGAGTTAAGGGTCAGGTAGGCAGAGTTTCAAAGCTGAACCACATGTCAGGCAGTCAGGGGGTGTCCTCTCCTTAGGGGGGCTCATCCCAAGGAGGAGCAGAGAGTGTCTGCAAAGCCAGACTGAGAGAACAAGGGACGCCGATGTGGGCGGGGAGGGGGTGGGGTGCCAGAGGCAAGGGCAGAATGAGTGCTGCAAGGAATGGAAGACACATGACATCCAAGGCCAGGTATGCTTTCCAGAGAGTTCACGCACTCTCTCAACACCCACGAGAGTTGGAGGCACCCTGGCGGGCAACACAGACCGTCAAGGAGACCCGGTCCCTGGCTTCAGAGAGTTTGCAGTCTAGGGGAGGAGGCGGATATGAATATAATCACACGACTGAATGCTCGTCAGGCACAGGTGAGTCAGAGCAGCAGGGAAGGCTGCCTGGTGTGGGGCCTCTTCCCGGAAGAGGTGGCGATGGAACCGGGACCTGAAGGACCGCTGAGCTGGGCTTCCCTAGGCAACGTGTGTGTGTCGGGCGGGGGGTGGGGGTGGCTACCTGGCTGTGTATGTATGTATGTGTGTATGAGCAAGCAGGCACACTGGGAGTGGGAGCAGGGCGTTTGGGTGGGAGAGTAAGTAACTTGTCTCTAGTCCTGAGACTGGAGGCAGGTGGTATGTCTGGAATCCAAGGGAAGCAGTGTGACCAGGATCAGAATGACCAGGGGACAGTTCCGGGGGAGGAGGCCAGCGCCAGATGGCCCAAAGCCCTGTAGTCAGGTTTGGGGTGTTGGCCTTCAGCCTAAATGCAAAAGGAAGCTTGCTTGTCAGTTTCACGTCCGCTTGGCTAAGCTCTGTGCCCAGATGTTCATCAAACACCAGTCTAGGTGTCACTCTGCAAGTAATTTTAGGTGAGATGAGCATTTAAATTGGTAGACTTTGAGTGAAGCGGATTGTGGGCCTCGGCCAATCAGTTGCAGGCCTTAAGAACAAAGGTGGAGGTTCCCCAACGCAGAAGAAATTCTCCTCGAGATGGCAATGGAAGAAACTTCCTCTGGGTTTCCAGCCTGCTGCCCAGAGTAGTTTGGACTCAAGACTACAACTCTTGCCCGACTTTTCAGCTTACCCAACAAATTTCAAACTTGCCAGCCCCCACAAGTGCATGAGCCAATTCCTTAAAAATAAATCTATGGATTTATTTTTCTATAACTCCTGTTATCTATAGCTCCTGTTGGTTCTTTTTCTCCAGACAGAGAACCCTAACATAGAAGCCAAGGAGAGTTCTATGCTGTGTAGGAATTAAAAATATCACACTGACTGCAGTTTCAAAGATGGATTGGGTGGGGGGGAGGGAGAAGCAAGATGGATTTAGGACCAATTAGAAGGGATTTAAAATATA
>SJYX01021018.1:71349-97184 GCA_006410675.1 Oreotragus oreotragus | reverse complement strand
GAGAAATAAATGGATTAAAGAAATATTGAAATGGTAACATCAGTTATCTCCTTGCAAGGAGATCAAAGCAGTCAATCCTACAGGAAATCAGTCCTGAATATTCATTGGAAGGACTGATGCTGAAGCTGAAACTCCAATACTTTGGCCACCTGATGCGAAGAACTGACTCATTAGAAAAGACCCTGATGCTGGGAAAGATGGAAGACAGGAGGAGAAGGGGACGACAGAGGATGAGATGGTTGGATGGCATCACTGACTCAATGGACATGAGTTTGAGCAAGCTCCAGGAGTTGGTGATGGACAGGGAAGCCTGGCGTGCTGCAGTCCATGGGGTCACAGAGTCGGACATGACTGAGTGACTGGACTGAACTGAACATCAACTATTAACGGATGTGGTAAACTAGTGACCAGGATGAGCTTCAGGATTTGCGGGAATTGCAGTGAGGATGGGAGATCCCCTCCTGGTATTAAGCGGGAGGAATCACCATATGGGCAGGTGTGTGTACAGACCGGGACCTCAGAGGAAGGGCCAAGGCTGGAGATAAACGTCCAACAGTGACACGGGGGGAAGAAGGTAACATCAGAAGCTGTGGAAAGGCGAGAGGGCCAAGGGTTGAGCCTTGAGGTGCTCACTCCTATGTTTGAAAGCAAGAAGTGCCCAGTGGATGGAAGGAGGGCACAGTGTGACTGCGTCCCTTAGTGTGTGTCATCCGCTCTCAGGAAAACCCGAATACTGGGTTCCCTTCGGGAGACTGAGCATCAGCACAGCAGACGCTGGAGAGGAAGCCCAGGCTTTCCCCAGCATGCTTAGCTCTCCTGCCATCCGAGGACACCCTGTTCTGCAGTGCCGGGCAGGGAGCTGATGTGTCGTGTGGCACACCAGCAGAGGAAATGAGATGCAAGAGACAGGAGCTGGTGGGGACCTTAGGAAAAAGAGGGTGAGGCTGTGAGAGACGAGTGGATGCCAGGGTGGAGCGGGAAGCAACTGCACCCCCTTGGGGCTGGACCGAGAGCCCTGGAAACAAACCAGATTGCTGCCTGGTGAGAGGGGATTAACCATAATGCCCACGTGCATGGAGATGGCAAGAGCCTGGGGCTGGCCAACATAAGAGACCACAGACTTGCCCTCAAATGGAGAAGAGTCATCTAAAGATGCAGAGATCTAGAGAGGAATTCCCAGGCAGGGATGAAAGTACCTACGACAAATTCCTGGGGATGGGAAGCTGCAAGGGGACCCGGCATCTTCCAAGAGACTGGCCTGCCTGCTGGAGACGCAGGTGATGGTGGTGCTGGGTACCAACTGTATTCCACTGAGGCTCAAACCTGTTCTGGTGGTCCCACTTTCAGGAGCACAGCAGGGCCAGCAAAGCTGGCTGCGGGGACCATGGCTGCCTAGGAAGTCCTCAGCGATCAGAACTGAACAGGGCAGGAGCCACGCTCTCTGGCTCTGAGAGGGAGGGACGCCAAGCCCCTCACCTGCATAAATTGAGAAGTCAGAAGTGGTGGGAATGCTTATATTGTGAGCTCTGACAGGCGAAGAAGGGGGAAATGATGAATGTAAGGGGCAAGCCCACATTCACAAAGAGGCTCGGGCTTGACCTTGCCTCCCCTGCATGCGGTTTTGAGTTGCAGGAGGTAACCGCACTTAGAAACCAGAGGAGTGGGGCTTCTTCTAGACTTGGTCGTCAGAAGGCTTGTGGGCTGGATCTCCTTTCAGGGAGAACTTCGTCAAGAAGAGAACATTTGTCAGATGAGAACCTTAATAGGCATTTCTTAGCCCCATGAGAACTCGACTACTTAGGACTTTAACAAGAGATTGAGAAAAACACAACAGAAGTATTTGTAGAGAGTTGGGCAAAGCAACCTTTTTCTGTCTGCTTCATAGAAGACAGAAAGGGTAGCCTCAAAGAATGAGCTTCAGGTGCTACTCAGTGCTGGTTTCATTTATTCACCCATTTGAATATGTATTAGGTACTTTAGTTCAGTTCAGTTCAGTCTCTCAGTTGTGTCCGACTCTTTGAGACCCCATGAACTGCAGCATGCCAGGCCTCCCTGTCCATCACCAACTCCCAGAGTCCACCCAAACCCATGTCCATTGAGTCGGTGATGCCATCCAACCATCTCATCCTCTGTCGTCACCTTCTCCTCTTGCCTTCAATCTTTCCCAGCATCAGGGTCTTTTCAGATGAGTCAGCTCTTCACATCAGGTGGCCAAAGTACTGGAGTTTCAGCTTCAACATCAGTCCTTCCAATGAACACCCAGGACTGATCTCCTTTAGAATGGACTGGTTGAATCTCCTTGCAGTCCAAGGGACTCTCAAGAGTCTTCTCCAACACCACAGTTCAAAAGCATCAATTCTTCAGTGCTCAGTTTTCTTTATAGTCCAACTCTCACATCCATATATGACCACTGGAAAAACCATAGTCTTGACTAGACAGACCTTTGTTGACAAAGTAATGTCTCTGCTTTTTAATATGCTGTCTAGGTTGGTCATAACTTTTCTTCCAAGGAGTGAGCACCTTTTAATTTCCTGGCTGCAATCACCATCTGCAGTGATTTTGGAGCCCAGAAAAATAAAGTCAGCCACTGTTTCCCTATCTATTTGCCATGAAGTGATGGGACCAGATGCCATGATCTTAGTTTTCTGAAGTTGAGCTTTAAGCCAACTTTTTCACTCTCCTCTTTCACTTTCATCAAGAGGCTCTTTAGTTCTTCTTCACTTTCTGCCATAAGGGTGGTGTCATCTGCATATCTGAGGTTATTGATATTTCTCCCACAATCTTGATTCCAGCTTGTGCTTCCTCCAGCCCAGCGTTTCTCATGATATACTCTGCATATAAGTCAAATAAGCAGGGTGACAATATACAGTCTTGAAGTACTCCTTTCCTATTTGATCCCTGGTCAAGGAAATAGATTCCCCATGCTGCAATTAAGATCCAGCATGCCACAGTGATGATCCAAGATCCTTTGTACTGCAACTAAGACCCAGGACAGCCAAATAAATAAATATTTTAAAAAATCAACCAAACAACAAATAACTTTTAATAAAAGATCTTAAACTTGGCTGATGATCAAGATCACCTGGAGCAGTGATTTTCAACCTACTTGTGTTGTGGTTCCAGGAAGCACAGATAGAAAAATACCATGAGAGATAATAGCTGTGGTCTGGAGTGGAAGCCAAGTTCAGGTAAGGAAGGCCCATTAAATTAAACTTCATTAAAGGGGAGGCTTGGTCCCGTGTGTGTGCTCTCATACAGTTCAGGAGATGACTATGACGATGAACTTTGTGACTGTGAGTGGCAAACATCAGCCTTCATTCTATTGCAAAAATAATTCCACAAGTATAAATCCAATATTCTTAAAGATAGTTCTGAAAGCATACATTCCTGAAAATAGGAACATTGAATGGCACCGACGAAGATATATATATATATTTTTTGATCCAATGGAGAAAATAGGCCTTAGTTTCTCCACATTGAAACTATGACAATTTGGGTGCCTGTAGTTCAGGGCATTGTATTTCATGGAAAGACCCTGCACTGTCAAATGCTATGATGTTGATAATTATCAAAATTTCTTTTTGGGAGAGTCTATCTAAATCCTGCTGCTGCTGCTGCTGCTAAGTTGCTTCAGTAGTGTCCAACTCTGTGCGACCCCACAGACGGCAGCCCATTGGGCTTCGCCATCCCTGGGATTCTCCAGGCAAGAACACTGGAGTGGGTTGCCATTTCCTTCTCCAATGCATGAAAGTGAAAAGTGAAAGTGAAGTCGCTCAGTCGTTTCTGACTCAGTGACCTCATGGACTGCAGCCTACCAGGCTCCTCCATTCATGGGAGTTTCCAGGCAAGAGTACTGGAGTGGGATACCATTGCCTTCTCCGGTCCAAATCCTATAGGGCAAAATTATCTCTACCTGCCCACTCCAGCATTCTTGCCTGGAGAATCCCAGGGACGGGGAAACCTGGTGGGCTGCCGTCTATGGGGTCGCACAGAATCGGACACGACTGAAGCGACTTAGCAGCAGCAGCAGCAGCAATCTATCTATGTGTACACACACACACACATACTCATCACTAATTAGCGCAATTAAAGAAAGGAGAAAATGAAAGTGCTTAGTAGCCATGATCTTTTTAAACTGAGTTAATTCAAAACATGATCAAAGCAAAATGAAAATTAATGACTATCTTTTTGTTTTTTGCCATACCGTTTCTTTTCCCACATGGATGGCAAAGACTTACCCTTAAACAAAAACAAAATAAAGATGGCTTTGTCCTTGTAAAGTTTTAATTTCCCTCAAATTTGGTCAAAGTTCTCTGAACACACACAGAAAACTGCTGTGCTGCATAAATGAAAATCAATTCTTCTATTGAAGGCCAGAGCGAGAAATATTTGTGTGTGTTTCTACTCCATGGGGCACAGTTTCTGCATTGTCAGAAGCTACTAAATATTGTACAATGATAGAGATCAATTTGGGTTGTCAGTGTTTGCAATATTATAAGACAAGGAGATGAGAACAAAGTGAAAACAGGGCACTAGAAGTCATGCGAGGGCGGGGCAGTGCGTCGCCATTATCACCAGGGAAATCTGATCAGCTTTTATTGAAATTTGAATGGCATTAATACGAGAGCAGTAGCAAGGATGCAAGAACCAGCTTCTGTCTCGTTCTGTACAATAATAAGATTTTATCTTTAGCACTGAGGAAAAGAAAATTAAGGGTGGAAGTACAGAACTAGTGGATACTATTTATAAATATACTGTACTTTAATAAAAAATGCTCATCCACTATGATCATATACTCTTTTCCTTTTAGTCAACACAGGATTGTTAAAATGATTAAGAATCTTGAGTAGGTTGACTATTATAAACCTATCTATCTATCAACACACTTCAGAAGGTTTAGAATATATCATATTAGCAACAACCAGTTGGCAATTACAAGGGGGATAGAATCCTATTTACAACAGAAAAAAACAGTCACAAAATTCTAGGAATAAACCTAACCCCCCCCAAATAGTAGGGAGATCTCATGAAGAGAACTATGAAACAAATATAGAGACTTGAAGGATATTTTTAAAAACATGGAGAGACATTCTCTGCCTAGTTTACTTCATGTATCTATTACACTGCCAAGCAAAGTCTCAATATAATTTGGGGAAATTTTGACAACCTGGAAAAAAATGATTCTAAGTTCCATCTGGAAGAATACACAGGTGACAATATTTGCAAAAGTAAAATAATGAGGAAATAATTGTCCTGGGGGTGGGGGGAGGAATGAAAACATTGAAACAAAATAGAGCATTCCCAGATAAGATGCAAATTCTATGAGATTCTGTATCTGATATAGAATTTCAAATCAGTAGGTAAGCATGGATTATCCAATAAATGGAATCAGGATAAACAATCTTTTAGGGGGAAAAAATCTAAAGTTGGAGCCATACCTCAAATCTTATACCAAGGATTTAAATGTAAAAAAGAATAAAAAGATATAAGAACTAGAAAAATATACATAAACTTAAGATTTGGGGGTTGGGGAAACCCTTTCTAAATATATGACAAGGTAAGATACATAATAAAAGATGTTCTGATTAAAGTTTTAAAACCTGTATGTCAAAAAACTCCATAAAATGCAAATTATAAATTACAAATATATTTGTTTTCATATGTAACAAAGGGGTATCTTTAAAGAGCTCTTGCAAATGATTAGGAAATAGGCAAATATTCCAATTAAAAAAATGGGCAAAAAGAATGAACAGGCAACACACACACAAAAGAAGGAAAAGGGGCAGTAAATACATTTAGGAAGTTCATGGTTTGCTCCTCCCAGTTTCAAACAAATGGTTTGTTTCTCCCAGTTTCAAAGAAATGAAGTCTAAGTTTAGTTTCATTTATTTTAATTTGTCTGCACCGGGGTCTTACTGATCTTCTCTACCTTGTGTGGGCTCTTTAGTCGAGGCATGAGAGATTTAGCTCCCTGACCAGGAATTGAACCTGGGCCCCTGAACTAGGGGTACAGAGTCTTAACCACCAAACAGCCAGACAAGTACCCAGAAATTAGTTTTAAATGATAACATTTAGCATCAGTGAGAGAAAGGAGAACAGACATCTCATTACTTTTTGTGTGAATATAAATTAATATTACCTCCTGAGGAATAAGTTGGCTACATATCTCAAAACCTTAACAATGTAATATATTCTTTGGCCCAGCACTCTTAGGCCTTTTGACCTAAGGGAAACTTTCAGGAATATTGATTGCATCACTGCTTTTTATTATTAAAAACTGAGAGCAACTTAAATGTCAATAGAGGACATTGGTTAAAAGAATTATGACATAGGATCATACAGTGGACTACTATACACCCATTATAGATGGAGGCGAATGGTTCATAGCACATTAAAAGGGAGAAAAAGATCCGTTTCAAAATAGTGATGCACAATGTGAGCCCATGTTTGTGTAAAAATACATTACTCAGAGAAACAAAACTAGGATACATCAGATCTTAGCCATGGATATGCCCGATTCGTAGGATGAATGAAATACATTTAAATCTATGTAAGTTAAAATCTATTTTTCCTTTTGTGCTTATCAAGGTTTCCACAATCAACATATATTATTACTTTGTGAAGGAAAAAAAATTTACTTTTAAAACACAGTTTGGAAAGAGGCATAGAATATTTGTGAAGGGGTTGAGAAGACTTTGGCTCCCTATGTGTCATAAAATGAGATGTCAATGGATGTATATGCTGCTTTGAAAAACAGTTATGAATTCACAAATTTATTCAGTAATTTAAAAAAGATGTCCTCTCTATCTTTTCTAAAGATGGGTTGTGAGATATTTTTTAGATTTTCTTCCTCGTTCCTGAAACTCTGTAGAAGGAGGCTATTTGACTTGTCGGGGGCCATGTGTAGCTCATAGAATTTTAATTCCCCTTCTGATCTTCTGGCAGCCACAGACTGTGACATGGGGCCAAGTCACAAAATCAGCTCATTTACTTAGCATAGATTATCTCAGCATAACATTTATCTCATGCTACTGGGCAGAGCATTCTTTCAGCTGCCAAATAACTGTCCAAATTTGTGCCGTGAGGAAGCAAGAGGAAAAGTGCTTTTTCCTGGGAGTCGAGAGACCAAGTCACATTTTCCACGCCCTGCCATCACCGAGTGACTGAACTCTCCTAGGTTGCTCCAGTCTGTATAACAGGGGACTGGAGAGACGACCAGTGAGTTTCCTGTCATGAGGTATAGGGCTGGCTCATGTTCCCCGACTTTCTCATTCCACTTTGCTTTGTGCTTTTCCATATGCATGGGACTAAGTTTGAAGAACGCTAAATAACTTGCCTGTGTTCTCCGTGAATTCATTTCTCGTATTCCTGCTTTAGTCCCACAAGCAGATGGTAAATGAGTTGAAGGCACACCATAGGTAAGCACTTAATAAATGCTTGTTCATCTGGATCACTATTAAACCAATAACCTCAAATCACCAGCTTTCCACTTACCGCGATTAAAATAAAAAGTTTCAAATCCTCTTACTCTGGGTTGTGTCCCTGAGGACACGATGTGATTCCTTTACTAAAAATAGCGGCACTGAGAGCTTGCCCACCCATCTCTACCATCTCACGCCCACCATGATGGGCCCGCCATGATGGGCCCGAAGCTTTGAGCTCTCCAGGGCCAGGTCTGAAAAATGACCAAGGCCATGGAAAATCAGGCAAGAAGAGCTGCGCCTACCTTTGCCCCTGCGATTAGCAGTAGTGACTTGGTCTGCCCTTGCTGGTGCTCAACGTGACTTCAGTGAAGAACCATGCATGTGTGTGTGCCAAGTCACTTTAGTCGTGTCCGACTCTCCATGACCCTATGGACTATGTAGCCCACCAGGTTTCTCTGTCCGTGGGATTATCCAGGCAAGAATACTGGAGTGAGTTTCCATGCCCTCCTCCAGGGGATCTTCCTGACCCAGGGACTGAACCTGTGTCTCCTGCACGGCAGGCAGTTTCTTTACCGCTGAGCCACTGGGGAAGGCAACAAAGGACTATAAGCACTGTGAAATAAAAACGTGTGCGTGGAACAGAATTCAGGCAGTTTATTTATGAGTAAGCACCTTGCAGTCGATGGCAGCATAGTCCAGATTTTGACAGAAAGCAAACTAATGATGTCATTTTTCTTTGTTTTCTTTCCGAAGCTCACAACGTGACTTGCAGTCAAAGTCAACAGCTCACTGAACATCTTCTGGACAAGAAGGGAATTCAGCATCCAATTCTAAAGACTAGCATGTACTAGTCAGTCAATAAGAAAATATATATTATTTTTAAAATACACATGCACCCTATAAAAGTTTCTAGAGGCCTACAATTTTCCAGCCACACAGACATATCAATGCCTCTAAATGTGATGATGGTTTTTTCCCTCCCTCTGGCACATCACGTGACTCGCTCAGGTCCCCAGCTTGGTTGGCATGAAGAGTGAGTTAGAATCTGACATGTAATGCCTTTTGCCTCTGATTATCCAAGGGAAGCCCCGCCCCCCATTTCCCAACAGTAAGCAGATGCCAGCTGAGACCACCGCCAAACAACAGTTTTAACTCTCAAGAATGTGATGCTTGATATATTTTTTAAATTATCTGGTCAGCAGGATAGGAATTTCTTAATTCTTTTGTCAACTGGAAAAAAAATAGGACAGAGAAATTCTTCGAGGTTCAGCCCAGTTTCATTTCTGCGGGGGTCCTGACGGTCCCAGAGGGAAGAATGGCCTGCTGGGTTCTGCACCCTCGAGCCGGCCTGGACACTAAGGACTCCTCCCCGGGACAGAGCTGCTCGGAAGGGCCCCTCAGGGTGACTGCACACCTGGAGCTCCTCAGCTGACCAGAGTACCTTGTGTTTCAATTTTAATCAGGCTTCTAGAAAAGTCCCAGAATTGCAGTGCAGCCCCACAAACTGGAAGAGCCCAGAAGTCTGGCTTTCAGAGGCCCTCAGCTGCTTGTCTTTGAAACAGAGGGGGTGGGTGGTGGACAGTCCCCACCCCCTATTTGCTGCCCACCCCAGTTCCTGCGCAGCTGGACCACGGGAGCACCAGGCTGTCTCTGGCTCTCCCAGCAATCAGTCCTGGACAGGCCAGCCAGGCGGCCCCCGCCCACTCCCATCTTTTTTGCATTCAATAAAAAGAAATGGCCAGATTCGTTCTGGACACCCAGGTGGCGCTAGTGGTAAAGAAGCCAGCTGTTAATGGAGGAGACCTAAGAGACGCAGGTTTGATCCCTGGGTCGGGAAGATCCTCTGGAGGAGGGCGTGGCAACCCACTCCGGTATTCTTACCTAGAGCATCCCAAGGACAGAGGAGCCTGGAGGGCTATAGCCCATAGGGTCACAAATAGTCAGACCTGACTGAAGTGACTCAGCACGCACACACGAACAGTGTTAATGAATGGAGCTGCCTGGCCTGTACAGTTCCTCGCAGGGTGTCTACTAGGCATCTCTCAAGAACCAGGAACTGGAAGTAAGGCAAGAGCACACGTTCTCCCTTTACGCAGAAGAAACTCCGCTGGGGGTGGGGGATGGCGAGGACACTGCCTCTCCCGTTCATGTAGTCAGAGCCGGGCAATGGAAGAGGCTACCACTTGTGGGTGCTCTCACCCAGACCTGCCCTGGCTCCCCTTCCAGCGTGGAGCTGGGGGAAGAGGCAGGTTCCTTCCCAGCCCAGCTGAGCCGGGGTAAGTTCTTTCCAGAAAGTACTCCCGGATGCTGCCATGTCGTTCTCTGCGGGTCAGGCGTTCCTCTGTCCAGGCCTTGGGTCAGCCCTCTCCTTCCCTTCCACGCTCCAGACTTATATCTGAGGCAAGCACTCTATCCTACTCTGCTAGAAATGCCAGGTACTGTCCTGCAGTACCTGGTATCTGGGAGACACTCTGTGGGTCCTGAGATGACAGATGCTCATGTGTGAGTGGTCCAGGCATCAGCCAGCCTGCCTCTCTCTCTTTCACCTCCTGGGCAGCCACCTGCCAGGAACGGAGAAGTTTCTGAGGGGTCCTGGTCTTTTCCCTGACTTGAGAGGTGTGGAGTGTAGGGGGAGGTAGGAGGTGGTGAGGGGACGATGGGTGGGGTCCTCACTCAATGGCTTCCTGGCTTGTGTGTCCTCCATCCTCTGAGATCAGCATCACGTCCCCCAGTGCTGTCTGAGCCTATTTTTTGCCATACCGTTTCTTTTCCCACATGGATGGCAAAGACTTACCCTTAAACAAAAACAAAATAAAGATGGCTTTGTCCTTGTAAAGTTTTAATTTCCCTCAAATTTGGTCAAAGTTCTCTGAACACACACAGAAAACTGCTGTGCTGCATAAATGAAAATCAATTCTTCTATTGAAGGCCAGAGCGAGAAATATTTGTGTGTGTTTCTACTCCATGGGGCACAGTTTCTGCATTGTCAGAAGCTACTAAATATTGTACAATGATAGAGATCAATTTGGGTTGTCAGTGTTTGCAATATTATAAGACAAGGAGATGAGAACAAAGTGAAAACAGGGCACTAGAAGTCATGCGAGGGCGGGGCAGTGCGTCACCATTATCACCAGGGAAATCTGATCAGCTTTTATTGAAATTTGAATGGCATTAATACAAGGGCAGTAGCAAGGATGCAAGAACCAGCTTCTGTCTCGTTCTGTACAATAATAAGATTTTATCTTTAGCACTGAGGAAAAGAAAATTAAGGGTGGAAGTACAGAACTAGTGGATACTATTTATAAATATACTGTACTTTAATAAAAAATGCTCATCCACTATGATCATATACTCTTTTCCTTTTAGTCAACACAGGATTGTTAAAATGATTAAGAATCTTGAGTAGGTTGACTATTATAAACCTATCTATCTATCAACACACTTCAGAAGGTTTAGAATATATCATATTAGCAACAACCAGTTGGCAATTACAAGGGGGATAGAATCCTATTTACAACAGAAAAAAACAGTCACAAAATTCTAGGAATAAACCTAACCCCCCCCCAAATAGTAGGGAGATCTCATGAAGAGAACTATGAAACAAATATAGAGACTTGAAGGATATTTTTAAAAACATGGAGAGACATTCTCTGCCTAGTTTACTTCATGTATCTATTACACTGCCAAGCAAAGTCTCAATATAATTTGGGGAAATTTTGACAACCTGGAAAAAAATGATTCTAAGTTCCATCTGGAAGAATACACAGGTGACAATATTTGCAAAAGTAAAATAATGAGGAAATAATTGTCCTGGGGGTGGGGGGAGGAATGAAAACATTGAAACAAAATAGAGCATTCCCAGATAAGATGCAAATTCTATGAGATTCTGTATCTGATATAGAATTTCAAATCAGTAGGTAAGCATGGATTATCCAATAAATGGAATCAGGATAAACAATCTTTTAGGGGGAAAAAATCTAAAGTTGGAGCCATACCTCAAATCTTATACCAAGGATTTAAATGTAAAAAAGAATAAAAAGATATAAGAACTAGAAAAATATACATAAACTTAAGATTTGGGGGTTGGGGAAACCCTTTCTAAATATATGACAAGGTAAGATACATAATAAAAGATGTTCTGATTAAAGTTTTAAAACCTGTATGTCAAAAAACTCCATAAAATGCAAATTATAAATTACAAATATATTTGTTTTCATATGTAACAAAGGGGTATCTTTAAAGAGCTCTTGCAAATGATTAGGAAATAGGCAAATATTCCAATTAAAAAAATGGGCAAAAAGAATGAACAGGCAACACACACACAAAAGAAGGAAAAGGGGCAGTAAATACATTTAGGAAGTTCGTGGTTTGCTCCTCCCAGTTTCAAACAAATGGTTTGTTTCTCCCAGTTTCAAAGAAATGAAGTCTAAGTTTAGTTTCATTTATTTTAATTTGTCTGCACCGGGGTCTTACTGATCTTCTCTACCTTGTGTGGGCTCTTTAGTCGAGGCATGAGAGATTTAGCTCCCTGACCAGGAATTGAACCTGGGCCCCTGAACTAGGGGTACAGAGTCTTAACCACCAAACAGCCAGACAAGTACCCAGAAATTAGTTTTAAATGATAACATTTAGCATCAGTGAGAGAAAGGAGAACAGACATCTCATTACTTTTTGTGTGAATATAAATTAATATTACCTCCTGAGGAATAAGTTGGCTACATATCTCAAAACCTTAACAATGTAATATATTCTTTGGCCCAGCACTCTTAGGCCTTTTGACCTAAGGGAAACTTTCAGGAATATTGATTGCATCACTGCTTTTTATTATTAAAAACTGAGAGCAACTTAAATGTCAATAGAGGACATTGGTTAAAAGAATTATGACATAGGATCATACAGTGGACTACTATACACCCATTATAGATGGAGGCGAATGGTTCATAGCACATTAAAAGGGAGAAAAAGATCCGTTTCAAAATAGTGATGCACAATGTGAGCCCATGTTTGTGTAAAAATACATTACTCAGAGAAACAAAACTAGGATACATCAGATCTTAGCCATGGATATGCCCGATTCGTAGGATGAATGAAATACATTTAAATCTATGTAAGTTAAAATCTATTTTTCCTTTTGTGCTTATCAAGGTTTCCACAATCAACATATATTATTACTTTGTGAAGGAAAAAAAATTTACTTTTAAAACACAGTTTGGAAAGAGGCATAGAATATTTGTGAAGGGGTTGAGAAGACTTTGGCTCCCTATGTGTCATAAAATGAGATGTCAATGGACGTATATGCTGCTTTGAAAAACAGTTATGAATTCACAAATTTATTCAGTAATTTTAAAAAGATGTCCTCTCTATCTTTTCTAAAGATGGGTTGTGAGATATTTTTTAGATTTTCTTCCTCGTTCCTGAAACTCTGTAGAAGGAGGCTATTTGACTTGTCGGGGGCCATGTGTAGCTCATAGAATTTTAATTCCCCTTCTGATCTTCTGGCAGCCACAGACTGTGACATGGGGCCAAGTCACAAAATCAGCTCATTTACTTAGCATAGATTATCTCAGCATAACATTTATCTCATGCTACTGGGCAGAGCATTCTTTCAGCTGCCAAATAACTGTCCAAATTTGTGCCGTGAGGAAGCAAGAGGAAAAGTGCTTTTTCCTGGGAGTCGAGAGACCAAGTCACATTTTCCACGCCCTGCCATCACCGAGTGACTGAACTCTCCTAGGTTGCTCCAGTCTGTATAACAGGGGACTGGAGAGACGACCAGTGAGTTTCCTGTCATGAGGTATAGGGCTGGCTCATGTTCCCCGACTTTCTCATTCCACTTTGCTTTGTGCTTTTCCATATGCATGGGACTAAGTTTGAAGAACGCTAAATAACTTGCCCGTGTTCTCCGTGAATTCATTTCTCGTATTCCTGCTTTAGTCCCACAAGCAGATGGTAAATGAGTTGAAGGCACACCATAGGTAAGCACTTAATAAATGCTTGTTCATCTGGATCACTATTAAACCAATAACCTCAAATCACCAGCTTTCCACTTACCGCGATTAAAATAAAAAGTTTCAAATCCTCTTACTCTGGGTTGTGTCCCTGAGGACACGATGTGATTCCTTTACTAAAAATAGCGGCACTGAGAGCTCGCCCACCCATCTCTACCATCTCACGCCCACCATGATGGGCCCGCCATGATGGGCCCGAAGCTTTGAGCTCTCCAGGGCCAGGTCTGAAAAATGACCAAGGCCATGGAAAATCAGGCAAGAAGAGCTGCGCCTACCTTTGCCCCTGCGATTAGCAGTAGTGACTTGGTCTGCCCTTGCTGGTGCTCAACGTGACTTCAGTGAAGAACCATGCATGTGTGTGTGCCAAGTCACTTTAGTCGTGTCCGACTCTCTGTGACCCTATGGACTATGTAGCCCACCAGGTTTCTCTGTCCCTGGGATTATCCAGGCAAGAATACTGGAGTGAGTTTCCATGCCCTCCTCCAGGGGATCTTCCTGACCCAGGGACTGAACCTGTGTCTCCTGCACGGCAGGCAGTTTCTTTACCGCTGAGCCACTGGGGAAGGCAACAAAGGACTATAAGCATTGTGAAATAAAAACGTGTGCGTGGAACAGAATTCAGGCAGTTTATTTATGAGTAAGCACCTTGCAGTCGATGGCAGCATAGTCCAGATTTTGACAGAAAGCAAACTAATGATGTCATTTTTCTTTGTTTTCTTTCCGAAGCTCACAACGTGACTTGCAGTCAAAGTCAACAGCTCACTGAACATCTTCTGGACAAGAAGGGAATTCAGCATCCAATTCTAAAGACTAGCATGTACTAGTCAGTCAATAAGAAAATATATATTATTTTTAAAATACACATGCACCCTATAAAAGTTTCTAGAGGCCTACAATTTTCCAGCCACACAGACATATCAATGCCTCTAAATGTGATGATAGTTTTTTCCCCTCCCTCTGGCACATCACGTGACTCGCTCAGGTCCCCAGCTTGGTTGGCATGAAGAGTGAGTTAGAATCTGACACGTAATGCCTTTTGCCTCTGATTATCCAAGGGAAGCCCCGCCCCCCATTTCCCAACAGTAAGCAGATGCCAGCTGAGACCACCGCCAAACAACAGTTTTAACTCTCAAGAATGTGATGCTTGATATATTTTTTAAATTATCTGGTCAGCAGGATAGGAATTTCTTAATTCTTTTGTCAACTGGAAAAAAATAGGACAGAGAAATTCTTCGAGGTTCAGCCCAGTTTCATTTCTGCGGGGGTCCTGACGGTCCCAGAGGGAAGCATGGCCTGCTGGGTTCTGCACCCTCGAGCTGGCCTGGACACTAAGGACTCCTCCCCGGGACAGAGCTGCTCGGAAGGGCCCCTCAGGGTGACTGCACACCTGGAGCTCCTTAGCTGACCAGAGTACCTTGTGTTTCAATTTTAATCAGGCTTCTAGAAAAGTCCCAGAATTGCAGTGCAGCCCCACAAACTGGAAGAGCCCAGAAGTCTGGCTTTCAGAGGCCCTCAGCTGCTTGTCTTTGAAACAGAGGGGGTGGGTGGTGGACAGTCCCCACCCCCTATTTGCTGCCCACCCCAGTTCCTGCACAGCTGGACCACGGGAGCACCAGGCTGTCTCTGGCTCTCCCAGCAATCAGTCCTGGACAGGCCAGCCAGGTGGCCCCCGCCCACTCCCATCTTTTTTGCATTCAATAAAAAGAAATGGCCAGATTCGTTCTGGATACCCAGGTGGCGCTAGTGGTAAAGAACCCAGCTGTTAATGGAGGAGACCTAAGAGACGCAGGTTTGATCCCTGGGTCGGGAAGATCCTCTGGAGGAGGGCGTGGCAACCCACTCCGGTATTCTTACCTAGAGCATCCCAAGGACAGAGGAGCCTGGAGGGCTATAGCCCATAGGGTCACAAATAGTCAGACCTGACTGAAGTGACTCAGCACGCACACACGAACAGTGTTAATGAATGGAGCTGCCTGGCCTGTACAGTTCCTCGCAGGGTGTCTACTAGGCATCTCTCAAGAACCAGGAACTGGAAGTAAGGCAAGAGCACACGTTCTCCCTTTACGCAGAAGAAACTCCGCTGGGGGTGGGGGATGGCGAGGACACTGCCTCTCCCGTTCATGTAGTCAGAGCCGGGCAATGGAAGAGGCTACCACTTGTGGGTGCTCTCACCCAGACCTGCCCTGGCTCCCCTTCCAGCGTGGAGCTGGGGGAAGAGGCAGGTTCCTTCCCAGCCCAGCTGAGCCGGGGTAAGTTCTTTCCAGAAAGTACTCCCGGATGCTGCCATGTCGTTCTCTGCGGGTCAGGCATTCCTCTGTCCAGGCCTTGGGTCAGCCCTCTCCTTCCCTTCCACGCTCCAGACTTATATCGGGGGCAAGCACTCTATCCTACTCTGCTAGAAATGCCAGGTACTGTGCTCCAGCACCTGGTATCTGGGAGACACTCTGTGGGTCCTGAGATGACAGATGCTCATGTGAGTGGTTCAGGCATCAGCCAGCCTGCCTCTCTCTCTTTCACCTCCTGGGCAGCCACCTGCCAGGAATGGAGAAGTTTCTGAGGGGTCCTGGTCTTTTCTCTGACTTGAGAGGTGTGGAGTGTAGGCGGAGGTAGGAGGTGGTGAGGGGACGATGGGTGGAGTCCTCACTCAGTGGCTTCCTGGCTTGTGTGTCCTCCATCCTCTGAGATCAGCATCACGTCCCCCAGTGCTGTCTGAGCCTCACACGTGTGAGATGCTCCATATGCACTGCTGATACTTAAAGGCAGTGACACTGGACACCCGGGTGGCAGTAGCTGTAAATAACTCTCCTGCTAGTGCAGGAGACGTTAAGAGATGCAGGTTCAATCCCTGGGTCGGGAAGATTCCCCTGGAGGAGGGCATGGCAACCCACTCCAGTATTCTTGCCTGGAGAATCCCATGGACAGAGGAGCCTGGAGGGCTACAGTCCGTGGGGTCACAAAGAATCGGAAATGACTAAAGTGACTTGGCCCGCAAGCACACAAAGGCAGTGGGCCTCAAGCATCACTTTGTAAAAGGCTTGCCTGGGGGATGTGCTAGAAGCAGACCCCCAGGCCATAATCTCCTAGATGCTCTGATCTGCGGGCTCAGGAGGAGGGCTAGGAATCTGCTTTCAATGAGCAGTTTAGGTGAGACACCCAGAATCGGAAATGACTAAAGTGACTTGGCCCGCAAGCACACAAAGGCAGTGGGCCTCAAGCATCACTTTGTAAAAGGCTTGCCTGGGGGATGTGCTAGAAGCAGACCCCCAGGCCATAATCTCCTAGATGCTCTGATCTGCGGGCTCAGGAGGAGGGCTAGGAATCTGCTTTCAATGAGCAGTTTAGGTGAGACACCCAGCGGGTTCTGCAGACTCAGGGTGACAGACAGCAGTTCAGACTCCCCTCTCCCACTGTGTGTGATGTGCCAAGGTCAGGCAACGAGTCTAGTAAATCTTGGTTGCAATGACACTAGCTAGAGTTTATGTAATGATGTTTACTTTTTTTTTTTTAGCAGGGGTGGGGTATGCATCTGGTGGGCAGAGGGGAGGTCACTGCTGCACAGGATGGCCCCCACCACAAAGAGTCTCTGCCTCAAGTGGTCCACAGAGCGATGACTGTAGACCCTGCATTATGACCACCTGCCCTTGATGAGCTTCTTTTTGTTTGTTTTAAAAAGTCTTCTCACCCAGGAGAGATGCCTCAGGAGAAATCAAACCTGCCAACACCTTGATCTGGGACGTCTAGTCTCCAGAACTGTGAAAAAAATGCATTGTTTAAAAATAAAAGCCTTTCAGTGCTTTCAGTGAACTTCCCTGGTGGCTCAGACGGTAAAGCGTCTGTCTACAACGTGGGAGACCCGGGTTCAATCCCTGGGTTGGGAAGATCCCTTGGAGGAGGGCATGGCAACCCACGCCAGTATTCCTGCCTGGAGAATCCCCATGGACAGAGGAGCCTGGTGGGCGACAGTCCATGAGGTCACACAGAGTCGGTCACAACTGAGTGGCTTCACTTTCACTCTTCAATGTTTTCAGCTAGACTTCTTTCGATTCTTCCATAGTACTTAAGATAGTGCTGTGCTTAAAATAGATGAACTGATAATGATGCATTTTCTAACTAAACAGGCAGCCAGGAATATTTTTCATTAAGTGTCTGGGGTATGTCATCACAAGATAAAAAATAGTCACATAAATGTTTGAAGCATCCTGTGCCCGTGGAGAGAAAAATGCAGTCATCTCTCTGTCGTCACCCTGCGGAAGTCTGTCCAACGACAAACAGCTTCTTCTCAACCCCAGCCACAATCACACACACAACCTGTTCTCGACCGCTTTCATTTCTGAGTTCTTCTCTTAGAACTTGACTTTTTTGTTGGCATTTGTGTGATAAATATCATATACGACAGCAAAACCTTCTCATCTGCATCTAAGAGCTGTGTCTTTCTTTTATGCAGAGCGGCGGAGGCAATGGGGAAGGTGTCTCCAGCTAAATCTGATGTTGAGCGGATTAAGGTACAGGTGAACGGCAGGCAGGGAAATGAAACACCCGGCCACTGTCTCCTGGTCTGCCACAGAGATGGTAATGGGGCAGAAGAGACCATCACTTGCTCCCCTGGTGGCAGCACCCATAACTGGATGAGGGCTTGGATAAAACCACAGGAGGTTTTAGCCTATTTCCGTCCTATTGATTTCTATAGAGTGCAAGGAGTAACCCAATCCATTCACTCACTCAAGGACCCTTGGACTTCAGGTCTCCACCCTTAAAGGAAATAGAGATCTTGTCGAGCACACACTCCGGATTCTGATGGCATGTAGTGGCATTCATCCACTCGGGTTTCTGTTTTCTCTTAGAAAGTGTTAATCTACAGTGTCCAAATAAATGGTCTTCACTTCTGACCACTTACATAAGCTAATTTTTTTTTTTCCTACAGGAGCCTTGGAAGATAAATTCGGATACGTGAAAAATGTTAGGGATTTTCTCCTTACTTATTATGGTGGCAGGAAGAGCCCTCACCGGAGGACCCCACTGTTCTTCCGGACAGAACCATCTCATGCCTTCTCTGCCCTCTTTCACATGACTTGCAGCCTCTGAGCGCTAATGTCCATCACAAATCTGGACTACAGAGCAGCCAGGAGTCTACTCATGTTCTTAGGCAACAGATCAGATCTTAGCCTCAGAACTCATCAACAAGAAACACAACAGTTGATCTATCTCTCATAACTTAGATTTGCGTTTTTGAAAACACAGGAAGGAAGAGAGATATTATTACCCCTCCTCAAACCAGCTGTAAATCCCTACATTGCAATCTTAAATTCCAAAGAAGAAGGAAGAAATTGCACTTGGACAACAACAGTGAGTTGGGTGGGAATCAAAATTTCAGAGGGTGATGACTGTGACATAGTTTCATTGAACTTCCCACCCCCGCCCCTGCCAAGGTAACATGTCAACAAAGTTCAACTTTCCCAGAGTATAAAAAAAGTGAAAGTGTCGTGCTGACTCTTTGCGACCCCATGGACTGTAGCCCGACAGGCTCCCCTGTCCATGGAATTTTCCAGGCCAGAATACTGGAATGGGTAGCCATTCCCTTTTCCAGGGGATCCTCCCAACCCAGGGATCAAACCTGGGTATCCGGCATAGCAGGCAGATCCTTTCCTATCTGAGCCACCAGGAAAGCCCACGGGACAGCATAAATGTCTGGCAGGTGAGGGATAAGCATAGACACTACAGAGGGGCGGCCAGACGAGTGGCCCTCAGTTAAGTTGGATCCCTGAGTTTAGGGCTTCCCCGGAGGCTCAGATGGTAAAAAATCCTGCAATTCAGGAGACCTGGGTTTGATCCCTGGGTCAGGAAGATCCCCTGGAGAAGGAAATGGCTACCCACTGCAGTATCCTGGCCTGGAGAATCCCCATGGACAGAGGAGCCTGGCGGGCTACAGTCCATGGGGTCATAAAGACTCGGACACGACTGAGCGACTTTCACACTAAGTTTAGACTCAACAGCCACAAAACGTGCAGATGTTACTAAGCAACAAGTGGGATGGCTCCCCGGGTTGTTAAAAGAAGAAATAAAAAAGCTCCTCCCAAGAAAACTTCAAGGCAGACCTCTTGCTTTTCTGACCACAGCACTTGTTCCCTAAATCATCTCCGCTGCTCAGCGTGGCGCGTAATCCTTGTGGGACCCGCACCTGTTCAGCGGCCTCTCGGTCTCCTCCCAGCTAAGCCCCTGCCNGGCAGACCTCTTGCTTTTCTGACCACAGCACTTGTTCCCTAAATCATCTCCGCTGCTCAGCGTGGCGCGTAATCCTTGTGGGACCCGCACCTGTTCAGCGGCCTCTCGGTCTCCTCCCAGATAAGCCCCTGCCCCGCCTCCTCTCCCATCCATTTCCTCTCTTCTCCCGGGGCCTTTGTTTCCTTTTATTCCTCACTGCCTTTCATGCTGCTCTATACTTGTAATAAGAAAATGCCTCCCACTCCCCAGCACAAAGAGTCTGCCCACTCTTCTGATTAACCTCCTCCTCTGGGGGGATCTCTCTCCTGAAAGGCTGTTCTTACCTCCCTCCTCCTCCCGCCCAGCACACGCACTGGTGCGGCCAGATCCCTGCTCCAGAGCGCATTCGGCCCAAAAGGCCCTGCCTGGAGAAGTGCCTTAGCTCTGCTGCTGCTGCTAAGTCGCTTCACTCATGTCCGACTCTGCAACCCCACAGACGGCAGCCCACGAGGCTCCTCTCACTGGGCTTCTCCAGGCAAGAACGCTGGAGTGGGTCACCATTTCCTTCTCCAATGCATGCATGCATGCTAAGTTGCTTCTGTCATGTCTGACTCTGTGCGACCCCATGGACAGCAACCCACCAGGCTCCTCTGTCCACAGGCTTCTCTAGGCAAGAATACTGGAGTGGGTTGCCATTTCCTCCTCCAGCCTTAGCTTTGACTTCCCTCTAAAACCTAGTGACTGGCTGACTCATTCCTTCACTCTCAAGAGCTACTGTTTCATCATCTTGCTTTGTCCTCCCCCAAGCGTACCAGTTAAAGTAATAATGATAGTAAGATTCCAGTGAGTCACATAAATATCTCACTTCACAGCAACTACAGTCTACTTGCTGGATTTACATGGGTGTGCGTGTAGCTTTGCATTCTAAAATTATTAACAGAATATGTCAACGCCTTCTGTTTAAGTCATTGAATAAGCTTCATAACCTTCTAAAGCATCCAGGTCCCCAGATTTTCATGGTCAAGCAAAGGAGGAAGAAGGGTTTATTTTAAGAACCATGGAATAACAACACTAGAGTGGAACTTTGCACTTAGTGTATCTATTTTATACGGATCAGAATCAAGGCCCAGAGAAGTTAAAACACTTCTCAGGGTTATACATCAAGTGGAACAGCTGGGTTACAAACTCAGTCAACTTAGTGACAGAGCTGGGGCTCACAGTGGTTTATTGATGATAAAAACATAGAGGCACTTTGAACTCTGTAAAGCACTATCCAAAGAGAAAGTATTTATTGATATGTGTGTTAGTTGCTCAGTCATGTCCGACTTTTTGTGACCCTATAGACTGTAGCCCGCCAGGCTCCTCTGCCCCTCAGATTCTCCAGGCAAGAACACTGGAGTGGGTTGCCATTTCCTCTGCCAGGGGATCTTCCTGACCCAAGGATCGAACCCAGGTCTCCAGCATTGCAGGCAGATTCTTGACCTTCTGAGCCATTGTTATAGTTGTTATTAACAAGTAATATATTTTTTACCTTTTTAAAAATTTTAATTGGAGGCTAATTACAATATTGTGTGGTTTTGCCATACATTCACATGAACCAGCCATGGGTGTACTAGTTGTTATTAACAAGTAATATTAAAGAATGTGAAGCCACCTACTCAGAAAGGCTACAGAGAGGGGTGATCACACTCAACCCTCAAGGTAAATGAAGTTGAGTGAGCCAAACTCCTGAAAATACGATGGCTTGGAGAGCTTATCAGGAGAGGAAGCAAACGCCGCCTGCTGGAGAGATGGTCATGGGATTGGGCACTGGTCTCGGTGTGGGCGGTGGAAGGCTTTAGGGGGCNTTGGTGATGGACAGGGAGGCCTGGCATGCTGCGATTCATGGGGTCGCAAAGAGTTGGACATGACTGAGCACCTGAACTGAACTGAACTGAAACATTCATTGGAGGGACTTCCTTGGAGGTCCAGTAGCTAAGACTTCACGCTCCCAATGTAGAGGGTGTGGGTTCAATCCCTGGTCGGGCAACTAAGATCCCACAGGCTATGTGGTGTGGCAAAAAAGTTTTTAAATAAAATTCTTTGGAAATCAGTGAAAAATCTCTATTTATGAAACATTCATTGGAGGGACTTCCTTGGAGGTCCAGTAGCTAAGACTTCACGCTCCCAATGTAGAGGGTGTGGGTTCAATCCCTGGTCGGGCAACTAAGATCCCACAGGCTATGTGGTGTGGCAAAAAAGTTTTTAAATAAAATTCTTTGGAAATCAGTGAAAAATCTCTATTTATATTTATTTTTAGGTGTCAATGGGGAGGGCATTCCGTGATACTCTGCCCAGGTCTGCACGGCACGGCATGAGGCCTCATGCTGGGGCACGGCCTTCAGCTCTTCTCCTGTCTGTCAGCCCGCGGAGTAATCTGCTGTTCACACTGTTTTCTCAGTGGCGAGGGAATGAAATTGGGAAGTCTGCAGACAGGGATATGCCCGGCTCACAAGAGGCACCACAAGCCCTTTGAAGGGTCTGGAGGCTGAAGTACTTTTTAGAACTAAATTCACGAATGAGAACAACCGATGTCCTGCCCCTGGAATAGAAATCTGCTTTGATTTCATTCTTCAACCTAACACAACACTGCACATAACCACCCAACCAGGTACCTCCACCAAGCGTGAACATCAGCCCTTCACTGAGGCTCAATTTCTGTCCATTTAGATAAAGACTGTTACAGACTGGANACCGAGGATGAGATGGCTGGATGGCATCACGGACTCAATGGACATGAGTCTGAATGAATTCCGGGAGATGGTGATGGACAGGGAGGCCTGGCGTGCTGCGATTCATGGGGTCGCAAAGAGTCGGACACGACTGAGCGACTGAACTGAACTGAACTTATTTCAACAGTGACTTCGGAAAGAAAGAACTCTGAAGGGGCCACTAGAGGCATCTTACAAAGGACTCATCCAGAAAAAATCACGCTTGAAATATTCCTAATTTGATTGCAAGTTATTTGTATACAAGTTTCCTGCTTTGTATAGCTTTGTAGTTATACTTTAGTGCCTAGTACAGCAGAAACACAAGGGAAATACTCAATATTCAAGTATTTTAAAATATTTAGATTTTGTGTATATGCATATACACCTGTGTTTTTTGGTAATGAAGCATAGAATATACATAGATAAAGATGATTACTACATTTGACTTTGGTGGAGGGCTTTTCTTCTTGTTACCATATTTTTAAAATTTTGTACAGAAATATTTCTTCTGAGTTAAACTATAAATGGTGCATTATTTTATAGAAATCACAATGCCATCAGGCTGTTGGCTCAGGTTCCAAAATATACTATATATGGAATTCTAAATCAATGAGAAAATGAATAACTAAGTACTATGCTCATTATGAAATTTTATTTCCATTGAATCTCTAAAATATATTTTTAGAGGTTTTAGCAGGTAGATGAATGAAAATGTTGTACCTTCGCTGCTCCTCTTCAGAGTGTTTTAATAATAATTTATATAAAGTAAATCAGATATCTGTTATGCTATATCTGGAATATCCTTTGAAGCTGTCTACACTAAGGAAAAGATCATTGTTGGCTATAACCAGTAGCACTTACAGGAGTGCTGGACAATGTCTTAATGACAGAGAAACTGTTCACCATTATTATTATTTAATAATATCGGGCAAATAGGTTCAAGTCAAATAATGTATGACTCTGAATTCCATAATAAGTAATTTGGCTTCTATTTTACAAAGTAAGGAGCCATTGACTATTGCGAGGAGCAAAGCGAGATAAATCTAAATTGACAAAAGAAAGAAAAACAAAATTATATGTTTTTGCTGAAGAAATGCTCAGCAGTGAAGTAAAATTAGTTATCTGTTCTTTAAAACAATAAACCAGTCTAGACATGAGAAACTCAATTTAAATATTAATAAAACACATCTCAGCTGTTGCTCAAGTCTCCCTTCTTTGTTTCTCAGTTACAATCTGTGTTTATATCAACTTTTGCAACATGCCACTGAAATTTCATTCTTTGTGCATCCATGGTGGTTCCTTTGAGGAAATATGGAAATGCAAATGGAAATATGATGAGGGAAAGAAATTGACAATTGACAGTCAAATTAAAAATCAAGTACCCATAGCAACTTTAAGAAACCTCAAGAAATTTATTCATGGGTCACTGTGACCATGATAAACACCAAAATTAATCACAAGTGTACAATGGGGATCATTTGCTTTAATCATTTTTCATTTTGTCTTTAAATGGTATAAATTATATATTCTGGATACAAGCACCATATCAGATACATGATTTTCAAATATTTTCTGTCATTTTGCAGGTTGTCTTTACTTTCCTGATGGCATACTTTACAATGTAAATGTTACTACATTTGGTGAGGTTTAAAATTAAAAGACACTCCTTGGAAGGAAAGTTATGACCAGCCTAGATAGCATATTTAGAAGCAGAGACATTACTATGCCAACAAAGGTCCATCTAGTCAAGGCTATGGTTTTGCCAGTGGTCATGTATGGATGTGAAAGTTTGACTGTGAAGAAAGCAGAGTGCTGAAGAATTGACACTTTGAACTGTGGTGTTGGAGAAGACTCTTGAGAGTCCCTTGGACTGCAAGGAGATCCAACCAGTCCATTCTAAAGGAGATCAGTCCTGGGTGTCCTTTGGAAGGACTAATGCTAAAGCTGAAACTTCAATACTTTGGCCACCTCATGGGAAGAGCTGACTCACTGGAAAAGACTCTGATGTGAAGGATTGGGGGCAGGAGGAGAAGGGGATGACAGAGGATGAGATTGCTGGATGGCATCACCGACTCTATTGACATGAGTTTAAGTGAACTCTGGGAGTTGGTGATGGATAGGGAGGCCTGGTGTGCTGCAATTCATGGGATTGCAAAGAGTCAGACATGACTGAGTGACTTAACTGAACTGAATATATTTATTTTTGTATTATTCCTTATGTTTTTTATATCATATTAAAAATAAAAACATTGCCTAATCCAATGTCACAAAGGTTTATGCCTATGTTTTACTCTACAAAAGTTGTACAGGTTTAAATCTTATATTTATTCTATGACCCATTTTGAAGTGTTTTTGTATATTATTTGAGATAGGAGTCTAACTTCATTCTTTTGCAGTAGGTATCCGTGGACCCAGTAATGTTAGACTTTTGTTTAAATGGTGAAAATGTAAAGAAAACCATTAAAAGGGTAGGATGTGAAAATGTAATCTAACAAAGCAGGAAGAAGAATAAAGCTCAAAAATCCAACAGAAAACAGGAAAGGAGAAAAATAAGAAGTGATGCAGAAGCATGGTAAACACACAAAATACACCAGTGATCTCAATAAATAGAAATAAATTAAGCATGCAGGAGACATGAGACACAAGAAATGTGGGTTCAATACCCAGACATAAGAAATGAGGGTTCGATATTCTGGTCAGGAAGATCCTGGAGTAAGAAATGGCAACCTACTCTGGTATTCTTGCCTGTGAAATCCCATGGACAGAGAAGCCTGGCTGGCTTCAGTCCATGGGGTTGCAAAGAGTGAGACATGACTGAGTGACTGAGTGCACACACACACACCCCAAACACATTGGAAGACACATATTCAAATCAGAACCAAAATAATCTCTGGTACCCAACACGCTACTGGAGATCAGTGGAGAAATAACTCCAGAAAGAATGAAGGGATGGAGCCAAAACAAAAACAGTACCCAACTGTGGATGTGACTGGTGAGAGAAGCAAGGTCTGATGCTGTAAAGAGCAATATAGCATAGGAACCTGGAATGTTAGGTCCATAAATCTAGGCCAATTGGAAGTGGTCAAACAAGAGATGGCAAGAGTGAATGTTGACATTCTAGGAATCAGAGAACTAAAATGGACTGCAATGGGTGAATTTAACTCAGATGACCATTATATCTACTACTGTGGGCAGGAATCCCTCAGAAGACAAGGAGTAGCCATCATGGTCAACAAAAGAGTCCAAAATGCAGTACTTGGATGCAGTCTCAAAAATGACAGAATGATCTCTGTTCGTCTCCGAGGCAAACCATTCAATATCACAGTTATCCAAGTCTATGCTTCAACAGGTAACGCTGAAGAAGCTGAAGTTGAACGGTTCTATGAAGACCTACAAGACCTTGTAGAACTAACACCCAAAAAAGATGTCCTTTTCATTATAGGGGACTGGAATGC
>SJYX01021018.1:12183-54170 GCA_006410675.1 Oreotragus oreotragus | reverse complement strand
CTTTAAGCCAACTTTTTCACTCTCCTCTTTCACTTCCATCAAGAGGCTTTTTAGTTCCTCTTCACTTTCTGCCATAAGGGT
Source organism: Oreotragus oreotragus (assembly GCA_006410675.1). NCBI lineage: Eukaryota > Metazoa > Chordata > Mammalia > Artiodactyla > Bovidae > Oreotragus > Oreotragus oreotragus. Next base: position 54,089 of record SJYX01021018.1, on the reverse strand, counting down.
GGTGTCATCTGCATATCTGAGGTTATTGATATTTCTTCCGGCAATCTTGATTCTAGCTTGTGCTTCTTCCAGCCCAGTGTTTCCCATGATATACTCTGCATAGAAGTTAAATAAGCAGGATGACATTATTCAGCCTTGATGTACTCCTTTTCCTATTTGGAACCAGTCTGTTGTTCCATGCCCAGTTCTAATTGTTGCTTCCTGACCTACATATAGCTTTCTCAAGAGGTAGGTCAGGTGGTCTGGTATTCCCATCTCTTTCAGAATTTTCCACAGTTTATTGTGATCCACACAGTCAAAGGCTTTGGCATAGTCAATAAAGCAGAGAAAGATTATTTTCTAGAACTCTCTTGCTTTTTCAATGATCCAGTAGATGTTAGCAATTTGATCTCTGGTTCCTCTGCCTTTTCTAAAACCAGCTTGAAAATCTGGAAGTTCATTGTTCACGTACTGCTGAAGCCTGGCTTGGAGAATTTTGATCATCACTTTACTAGCGTGTGAGATGAGTGCAACTGTGTGATAGTTTGAGCATTCTTTGTCATTGCCTTTCTTTGGAACTGGAATGAAAACTGACCTTTTCTAGTCCTGTTGCCACTGCTGAGTTTTCCAAATTTGCTGGCATATTGAGTGTAGCACTTTCACAGCATCATCTTCCAGGATTTGAAATAGCTCAACTGGAATTCCATCACCTCCACTAGCTTTGTTTGTAATGATGTTTTCTAAGGCCCACTTGACTTCACATTCCAAGATGTCTGGCTCTAGGTGAGTGATGACATCATCATTATTATCTTGGTCTTGAAGATCTTTTTTTGTACAGTTCTTCTGTGTATTCTTGCCACCTCTTCTTAATATCTTCTGCTTCAGTTAGGTCCATACCATTTCTGTCCTTTATCAAGCCCATCTTGCATGAAATGTTTCCTTGGTATCTCTAATTTTCTTGAAGAGATCTCTAGTCTTTCCTATTCTGTTGTTTTCTTCTATTTCTTTGCATTGATAGCTGAGGAAGGCTTTCTAATCTCTCCTTGCTCTTCTTTGGAACTCTGCATCCGGATGCTTATATCTTTCCTTTTTTCCTTTGCTTTTTGCCTCTCTTCTTTTCACAGCTATTTGTAAGGCCTCCCCAGACAACAAGCATTAATTATTTCATAGAGGCTTGTACAATAGAGGAGTTTTTTTAAAAAATTATCTTATTTTACAAATGAAAAAATTGAGTACCAGAGTATACTGCCCAATCTCATAAAGCAAACTCAGGGCAGGAATTCAAGATCACTGTCTCTATGCTGTCTCTATGAAATCTTGCTGGATTTTCCTGAACATGAAGACCATCTCTTCACAGTAAATATAACAAACCAACAGAGTCTTCAAATTTACATAAGTGAATTTTTACCTCACAAACTGGGGCACTGATTTAAATCTGCATTCCTTGTTGAGAAACAAGGCACAATTCTGCCCAGTTTTCCATAAAAATTGTAACATAAGTCACTTAAAAATATTTTTCTCCAAAATGTTTATATTCAATAGCTGCTAATAATACACAGCTTCCTTTAAAACTTTTTATAGTGAAAAGCTTTTAAAATGATTAGAATGATCTCTTGATTCAGATGCTAAAAATAAAATTGTGGGATGTTTTCCAGAACATCTGCAAATCACTGGACACACATATGAAATACTTAAAATGGCTCTTCCTGTATAGGTAATTGTATCCACTGTGTGTTCACAATCTGTCTGCTATCTCACTCCATTCCAGCTGACACTGTAGAAGTGCCTACTAACTCCTTATCACATCTGATGATACTCAAGATGGACATATATTTTTTGAACAAAAGACAGAAGATGAATTTCAATGAGAAAATATTCTTAGACATGCGAGGCTACACTCATGACTCTGAGAGTCACTTAATAGAAAAAAAATCTACCCAGAAAGACACATGATAAGTAGCTTGCACTTCTGGGCCTGGTAAAACTTATTATAAAGCATGAGTATAATTCTGAATCATCAAGGGAAGTTTTTCAAACTACAAGTCCTGTCCCAGATATATGCTAGGAGTGTTACCAAACCAAACTTGGGTCCATTGCTGGATGTACAGTAAGTACTAATATCAGGCTGTGGTGAAAAAAAGTACAACACATCACAAGGCCACACACAGAGAATGGGCAGCTTATGCTCAAAGACCTGAACTTCCTGAAAGTATTCAGAAAAGTGTTTTTAAAGGCATCATTAAGGGTGAAGATTGCAAGGTGCCAGTCACCTCATGGACATGCTATTTGATTGGTGGTGAGGTGACAGGGTGGTATTCTGAGAGTCTAGATTATCAACCTTCTGTTTCCAGCTGGTCTGGGGTCTATATGCTTGTGGTCAGCACTCAGTAGTTTTCTTCCACCTGGTGAGGGTTTTATTAACTGTAAAAACTCAAGGATATGACTTGGGATGCTATCTATGGCCCTTAAATAGTAATGAAATGTCCTTGATTGTGAGGGGTTCTTCTTTTAGTGTTTTCAATTGGAGTATAATTGCTTTAAATTTGTGTTAGTTTCTGCTATACAACAGTGTGAATTGGCTATATGTAAACATATCTCCCCTCCCTCTTGTGCCCCCTTCCACCCCACCCCCATCCCATCCCTCTAGGTAATCACAGACCATGGAGCTGAGCTCCTTGTGCTATACAGTAGCTTCTCATTAGCGATTTATTTTGCTCATGGTAGTGTGTATATGTCAGTGCTACTTTCTCAATTCCCCTCACCCTGTCTTTCCCCACTCTGTGTCCACAAGTCCTTTCTCTACACCTACATCTTTACACCTGCCCTGCAAATGAGTTTATCAGTACCATTTTCCTAGATTTCATATATATAAATTCTTTTTTTTCTCTTTCTGACTTACTTTATACTCTATATGACAGACTCTAGGTTCATCCACATCACTATAAATGGCTAAACTATTATTATTTTTTCTTGCTTGATTGTTTTCCTTTGCTTTGACATTTTCTCACTACTCTGATTAAATATGATTTTTGGAACTCAGAGAAGGCTTTGGTCATTAAAACTTCTTTACTAATAAGACGTGATGTGTGTTGGGGGGCTCTGTCACCTAGAAGGGGGTGACAAAGGATGAGATGGTTGGATGGCATCATTGATACAATGGACAATTTTTTAAGCACTATCTCCAGGAGATAGTGAAGGACAGGGAAGCCTGGCATGCTACAGTCCATGGGGTTGCAAAGAGTCGGGCATGACTTTTGCAACTGAACAACAGCATAAAGCATCTTCATGTTCATTTAATCTTTTATCAGTGGAAGCTGGGAAATAAGGCATTTTTAAGTACACATCGTTTTGTCATGATTATCTATTTTGTGATCTAGGAAATCTTTTTCTTAAGGAGGCCTGAAGTGAGGCATGTCTTATAGCAGACATGCTTGCACACTAGAAAACTTCAGAATTAGGTGATATGAGTTGCAGTCATGGTCTTGTGTTGCATTGGTGGGAAAAGAGGTTTGAAAGCAAACTGTCTAAAAAGACTTCCCAGGTGGCTCTAGTGGTAAATAATCCATGTGCCAATGCAGGAAACTGGAGAGGCCAGTTTGATCCCTGGGTCTGAAAGATCCCTGGAGGAGGGCAAGGCAACCCATTCAAATATTCTTGCCTGGGAAAATCCCATAGGCAGAGGAGCCTGGCTGATTACAGTCCACGGAGTCGCAAAGAGTTGGACACAACTGAGCACAATCAAGTGGGCCTTCGAAAGCATCACTATGAACAAAGTTAGTGGAAGTGATGGAATTCCAGTTGAGCTGTTTCAAATCCTGAAAGATGAGGCTATGAAAATGCTGTTCAATACGCCAGCAAATTTGGAAAACTCAGCAGTGGCCACAGGACTGGAAAAGGTCAGTTTCCATTCCAATTCCAAAGAAAGGCAAGGCAAAAGAATGTTCAAACTACCGCACAATTGCATTCATCTCTCATGCGAGTAAAGTAATGCTCGAAATTCTCCAAGCCAGGCTTCAGCAATACGTGGACCATGAACTCCCTAAAGTTCAAGCTGGTTTTAGAAAAGGCAGAGGAACCAGAGATCAAATTGCCAACATCTGCTGGATCATGGAAAAAGCAAGAGAGTTTCAGAAAAACATCTATTTCTGCTTTATTGACTATGTCAAAGCCTTTGAATGTGTGGATCACAATAAACTGTGGAAAATTCTGAAAGACATGGGAATACCAGACCACCTAACCTGCCTCTTGAGAAATATGTATGCAGGTCAGGAAGCAACAGCTAGAACTGGACATGGAACAACAGACTGGTTCCAAATAGGAAAAGGAGTATGTCAAGGCTGTATATTGTCACCCTGCTTATTTAACTTATATGAGGAGTACATCATGAGAAACGCTGGACTGGAAGAAAAACAAGCTGGAGTCAAGATTGCTGGGAGAAACATCAATAACCTCAGATATGCAGATGACACCACCCTTATGGCAGAAAGTGAAAAGGAGCTAAAAAGTTTCTTGATGAAAGTGAAAGAGGAGAGCAAAAAGTTAGTTTAAAGCTCAACATTCAGAAAACGAAGATCATGGCATCCAGTCCCACCACTTTATGGGAAATAGATGGGGAAACAGCAGAAACAGTGTCAGACTTAATTTTTGGGGCTCCAAAATCACTGCAGACAGTGACTGCAGCCATGGAATTAAAAGATGCTTACTCCTTGAAAGAAAAGTTATGACCAACCTAGATAGCATATTCAAAAGCAGAGCCATTACTTTCCGGACTGAGGAAATGGCTTCTCCGTCTAGTCAAGGCTATGGTTTTTCCTGTGGTCATGTATGGATGTGAGAGTTGGACTGAGAAGAAGGCTGAGCACCAAAGAATTGATGGTTTTGAACTGTAATGTTGGAGAAGACTCTTGAGAGTCCCTTGGACTTCAAGGAGATCCAATCAGTCCACTCTGAAGGAGATCAACCCTGGGATTTCTTTGGAAGGAATGATGCTAAAGCTGAAACTCCAGTACTTTGGCCACCTCATGCGAAGAGTTGACTCATTGGAGAAGACTCTGATGCTGGGAGGGATTGGGGGCAGGAGGAGAAGGGGACGACCGAGGATGAGATGGCTGTATGGCATCATGGACTCGATGGACGTGAGTCTGAGTGAACTCCAAGAGTTGGTGATGAACAGGGAGGCCTGGCGTGCTGCGATTCATGGGGTCACAAAGAATCAGACACTACTGAGTGACTGAACTGATCTGAGCACAAACATATATTTTGCCACTAATAGATCATTTTTAGTGTGTTTTGGAGTATTTTGGCACCATTTTTAATTCTTTTAGTAGAGCATGGAAAATGTGTTTTTAAAATCCTCACTGTTTGCTCTCCATCTCAAAAAGTAAATTGCGTCAGTCCAAAGCTCACTTTCATCATTCACTAGCTGTATGCTCTTAACCACGTTACATAAATTCAGATTCTCAGTTTCCTGACTTCAAAAATGGCTCTAATAATAGTGCCTACTTCAGAGCCATTGTGAAGACTAATGAAATAATTTCTGAAAAACACTTTGCACAATTATCACTTCATAGGGGTGATAAATAAATGTTAATTCATTATGAACTATTGGTTTTACTTCTAAATAGTTTTTAGTCAATCAAACCTACTGTTGGTAATACTGAAAGTTTGAAAGCAAGCTGAGTGTCCAGTAAAAGTGATTTAGTTAAATTATTATTTTTCCCTAATCAAGTTATATATGTTAATTAAAATCAGGTAAGGAAAAATATTTAATAACAAAGTATTTTGCTTCATTTCTGTCAATATGGAGATTTCATCTTTACAGAAAGTGAAGATAAAACTAAAAGTAGTGAAAAAACATCATATAATTTGGTATGGTATAATTGAAATTTAAGCTTTCTAAGGTTTTTATATAGTTTGAGAGCAGAAAATGGTACTGATTTTATAATTTGTCAAATTACACTTACATAGAAATTTCTAGATGAGCTAGAAAAAATAATTAAAACAGAATGTACAACTCCCAAACAGTGTTGTAAAAAACATAGCCAGACCATCCCTCTGGGTTGTCCCAGTACGCAGAGGGAGGAGGCAGCAGGGTTCAGGATGGGGCACACGTGTATACCTGTGGTGGATTCATGTTGATGTATGGCAAAACCAATACAATATTGTAAAGTAATTAACTTCCAATTAAAATAAATAAATTTATATTAAAAAAAATAACCAGAGGAAAGAATCACAGCCAAAGCAAAAGCAGTCAAGTAAGGAATATAAAAAATAAAACCATCACTTCTTGTAAAAGGGGGACAAATTGAAAATGCTAAATAAGATGATAGAAATGAAACAAAATACAATAGCAGTTACAATCAGTACAAGTAAATTATTCTCTCCAGTAAAAAGATTTTCAGATTAGATGGTTTTTTTAAAAATCTTCTAATACATTATTTAAAGGAGTCACACACATAAGGATACAAAAATATTTGAAGAATAGAAAGCAATACCAAATAAATGTAAACAAAAATATGGCTCAGCTACCTCAATATTAGATAAAATACATTTTAGGTAAAATTTTCTGTATGAATGTTCTTTGAAACCTGTTAAAGTGTTTGTTGTAACATTGAACAGCTCAGTTCAGTTCAGTCTCTCAGTCATGTATGACTCTTTGCAATCCCATGAATCACAGCACACCAGGCCTCCCTGTCCATCACCAACTCCTGGAGTTCACTCAGAGTCTTTTCCAATGAGTCAATTCTTTTCATGAGGTGGCCAAAGTAATGGAGTTTCAGCTTTAGCATCATTCCTTCCAAAGAAATTCCAGGGCTGATCTCCTTCAGAATGGATTGGTTGGATCTCCTTACAGTTCAAGGGACTCTTAAGAGTCTTCTCCAACACCACAGTTCAAAAGTATCAATTCTTCGGCGATCAGCTTTCTTCTCAGTCCAACTCTCACATCCATACATGATGACTGGTAAAACCATAGCCTTGACTAGACAGACCTTAGTTGGCAAAGTAATGTCTGTGCTTTTGAATATGCTATCTAGGTTGGTCATAACTTTTCTTCCAAGGAGTAAGCGTCTTTTAATTTCATAGCTGCAGTCAGCATCTGCAGTGATTTTCGAGCCCCAAAAAATAAAGTCTTACACTGTTTCCACTGTTTCCTCATCTATTTCCCATGAAGTGATGGGACCGGATGCCATGATCTTCGTTTTCTGGATGTTGAGCTTTAAGTCAACTTTTTCACTCTCCACTTTCACTTTCATCAAAAGGCTTTTTAGTTCCTCTTCACTTTCTGCTATAAAGGTGGTGTCATCTGCATATCTGAGGTTATTGATGTTTCTCCCAGCAATCTTGATTGCAGCTTGTGCTTCTTCCAGCCCAGCGTTTCTCATGATGTACTCTGCATAGAATTTAAATAAGCAGGGTGACAATATACAGCCTTGACATACTCCTTTTCCTATTTGGAACCAGTCTGTTGTTCCATGTCCAGTTCTAACTGTTTNTTCTCATGATGTACTCTGCATAGAAGTTAAATAAGCAGGGTGACAATATACAGCCTTGACATACTCCTTTTCCTATTTGGAACCAGTCTGTTGTTCCATGTCCAGTTCTAACTGTTGCTTACTGACCTGCATATAGGTTTCTCAAGAGGCAGGTCAGGTGGTCTGGTATTCCCATCTCTTGAAGAATTTTCCACAGTTTATTGTGATCTCCACACAGTCAAAGGCTTTGGCATAGTCAATAAAGCAGAAATAGATGTTTTTCTGGAACTCTCCTGCTTCTTCTATGATCCAGTGGATGTTGGAAATTTGATTTCTGGTTCCTCTGCCTTTTCTAAAACCAGCTTGAACATCAGGGATTTCACAGTTCATGTACTGCTGAAGCCTGGCTTGGAGAATTTTGAGCATTACTTTACTAGCGTGTGAGATGAGTGCAATTGTGTGGTAGTCTGAGCATTCTTTGGCATTGCCTTTCTTTGGGATTGGAATGAAAACTGCCCTTTTCCAGTCTTGTGGCCACTGCTGAGTTTTCCAAATTTGTCACACAGCGTCCGAGGTCAGGGGTGGCGGCCGAGAGTGCCAGGCTATGACGGTGCAGGAGCAGCCGAGAGGAGCTACCCCGACCCGAGGCCAGGGGTGGTGGTCGGGAGGAGCTGCCCTCGCCCGAGGCCAGGGGCGGCGGCCAGGAGGAGTGACCCCACGTCCAAGGAGCAGTGGCTGCGTGGGCGCAGGAGGGCTGAGAGGAACTATTCCACGTTCAAGGTCGGGAGGGGCGGCGCTGAGGAAATACCCCTCGTCCAAGGTAAGAGAAACCCAAGTAAGACGGTAGGTGTTGCAAGAGGGCATCAGAGGGTAGACACACTGAAACCACACTCACAGAAAACTAGTCAATCTAATCACACTAGGACCACAGCCTTGTCTAACTCAATGAAACTAAGCCACGCCCTGTGGGGCCACCCAGGACGGGCAGGCATGGTGGAGAGGGCTGACAGAACGTGGTCCACTGGAGAGGGAATGGCAAACCAGAGGCTTTACACTATAGATTATTGCCCTGTGTTCAGATCTCAGTATGCGGTGGCTAAGAAAGAGGTTGTCTCCCAAGAAAACTAGTCAATCTAATCACACTAGGACCACAGCCTTGTCTAACTCAATGAAACTAAGCCACGCCCTGTGGGGCCACCCAGGACGGGCAGGCATGGTGGAGAGGGCTGACAGAACGTGGTCCACTGGAGAGGGAATGGCAAACCAGAGGCTTTACACTATAGATTATTGCCCTGTGTTCAGATCTCAGTATGCGGTGGCTAAGAAAGAGGTTGTCTCCCAACTTCCCTACCTCAGGACACAAGAAGGCTGCAGCCCAGCAGACAACTCACACACACTCCCATTATTGACCCCTTTACTGCTCCCCTCCCAGGGATGAAGGATGAAGGCAGATGCTCAGAGAAGGACATGACTGTGCTTCAGCATCTGGGGAAGTGAACCAGAGCAGGCACTGTTTTTCAAGACTCACACTTGTACCTCTTTACACGGTTGAAAGTGAGGGTCTTTCAGCCGAGTGGGCTGGGAAGGGAAGCCCACTAGGAGAGAACTATTTCTGTCAAGTGATTTTTCATACCTAACCTTCACATTCACACGGAGACACCACAGTGCCCCTGCCATGCTTGTCACATGATTGTTGCACCACGGCAAAGCTATACATTCACAAAGGCAAACTTTTAAGAGCAAGCGGGAGCTCTCTTTTTAATTAAAAAAGAGATTTTAAGGGTTCTTTGTATGAGGGGTAGGGATTGGTTTTTTTAATATCTTTAAAATGGATTGCGGTAAGTTTTTAATCCTGGGCTTTCCAATATCTAAGGAAAAATAAAGCCATTCATCTCAATATATATCAGAAATATATTATCTTTGTCAAACCTTAATAAAGAAACGCTGGAGCCTAGGCTGGATAAATAGGACAGAGGCTAAGGTGTAACCTTGCCCGATTGATATTCTGGAAAGCAAAGGAAAGAGCAGCCACCGAGAACCGCAGCTTTCACAGAAGTGCCTTCGCACGAGCCTTCTCCCAGCGGACTCAGACACTCGGATTTCAGGGAGCCTGGCTGGTGGCGGCCTGCCTGCCGGTACCACCAGCCCACCTCCAGCGCACCGGGCCCTCGGCCTTACCTCCAACCACTTTCCATCCCACCTATTCAGGTCATCCTTGGGCCAAGTGAATGGAGACATCGGGACTCCTCCCCAGGGACTCAGCCCCTCCTGCAGGGGCCCCTCGCCCGTCCTCCCGCACTGGGGCTGAGCACAGGTGGGCAGTGACCACAGACAGGCTAAGGGCAGACCTTCAAGGTTACCTATTTGCCTTTCCAGGTCGGCAGCTTCATCGGGCGTGGCTCGCGGAAGGACGCCGGGGTCACTGAAGCTGGTGCGCAGCAGGGTCCCCATCACAAAGAAGAACAAAATGCCACCAACCACCGGGATGGCAGGAGTGATTTTCACTGCTAGATACGGGCAGCTGCCAACAGGTGGGGGAAGCAGGAAGGAGGGGGAGAAAGAGAAGAAATACAATGTCAGTAATCAACAGTAAGCAGTCTGTGTTTTCCAAGAACCTACAGGCTTTTTTTTTTTTTTGGAGAGGCAAAATTGATTTCCATTAAAAATTCATCTGTGTTAAATATCTACATTTGGGGAGGTCTGCAGTTCTCTCTCATGGACAGTTTAACCCTCCCTTCTTAGCTAAGATAAGCCTTGGCTGCTCGGAAAAACACTGGCAGAAAAATGAAAATAATCCTGCTTCTATAATTGATGTAAGATGCACAGAGCTTGCACCCTTTGTGTTGGAAACTCGGCACATGAATTACGTGATTCTCCACCCAGTCCTGGAATCATATTAACACAGGAGACACTGGCTTAGAACCAATTTTCATCAGACCCGGCCTTTCCTCCCTGGGTCAGGCAGCTCAGGGCACAGGAGACAGAGAACTGCAAGCCACCCTCAAAAGGCAAGAAAGTTTTTTTTCAACATTTTGGACCTAATCTATCCAACAGAGGTTAATGAGATATGGAAACATACTGGTGGACCAGTTTCCCAAAAGGACTAAAAGGATGTAGGCAGGCAGAAAGCTATGACCAACCTAGACAGCATATTAAAAAGCAGAGACATTACTTTGCCAACAAAGGTCCATCTAGTCAAAGCTATGGTTTTTCTGGTAGTCATGTATGGATGTGAGAGTTGGACTGTGAAGAAAGCTGAGTGCCGAAGAATTGATGCTTTTGAACTGTGGTGTTGGAGAAGACTCTTGAGAGTCCCTTGGACTGCAAGGAGATCCAACCAGTCTGTCCTAAAGGAGGTCAGTCCTGAGTGTTCATTGGTAGGACTGATGTTGAAGCTGAAACTCCAATACTCTGGCCACCTGATTCGAAGAACTGACTCATTAGAAAAGACCCTGATGCTGGGAAAGATTGAAAATAGGAGGAGAAGGGGATGACAGACTATGAGATGGTTGGATAGCATCACCAACTCAATGGACATGAGTTTGGGTAAACTCCAGGAGTTGGCGATGGACAAGGGAGTACTGGTGAGCTGCAGTCCAATAGGGTCTTAGAGTCGGACACAACTGAGCAAGTGAACTGAACGTGCACTTCCAGAAGAAGATGACCTACCAACAGATAAACATGGCCCAAGTTGACTCTCAACACCCCCCTTCACTGTCCCCAGTGAATGCACTGACACGCAGCAGGGTCTTGATGAGTCGGGGAGATGTGCCCTTGTGACAGACGGACATCTATGCCAGCCGGCTCCGGGGACCCAGGAGCCAAGGCAGCTTTAAGCACTGCCCTGACCCACCGTCATTGTCCCTTGACTCTGCGGAGGTGGTGAGAGGCAGAGTGAAAACCAGCCTGGTGCCTGGAGCCCAGTGAAGGATGAACCCCGCAGGGACCACGGTCAGTCTGTTGTCACATTTAGGAACACAGTGGGCACCAAGGAACACCTCACGGACTCACAGAGTCATAACGCCGGTAGCGCAAAGTAACGCCCGGAGTGCAAAGTGCCTCCCAGATGGTCTGCCTCACCAGGGGAGGCTCCTCAGACACTCAACCCCAAACAAAGAGAGGGAGTTGGAAGATACAGGGTTGGAAAGCTTTGCTTAAGAGATGAGCAGGGGGCTCAGTCCTGGGGGATTGTCATCAAATGACCACCTTCCCTTCAGAGATTAAATATAAAGTGACAATCATTTAATACTGCACTGAAACCTTCACACGGGACTGCGGCCCAGCTCTGGGATATGGTGCAGTGCCGTGGGCTACAGAAGTAAACACCTTCTCAGGGCACGTCCATTATGTTAAATGGAGCACGTGCGGACTCTGACATGGAGCGTCTGTGAAGAGCTGGTGATAAATATCAGTTGCTGCAAGGCTATTGATTAAATCTCTGACTGTGATGTCAATCAAGTTAATAGCAAGGAACTCAGGCTCTAAAGATCGTTAAAAAGCATTTGTGTCATAAAATATGGCATTATCTTTGTTCCTCTTATTGTCATATAAAAAGCCACCTGAAGCTGTATTAAGCCTTGAAAATGTGCTGCTGCTGCTGCTGCTGCTAAGTCACTTCAATCGTGTCCGACTCTGTGCAACCTCATAGATGGCAGCCCACCAGGCTAGTGTACCACAATCAGAAATCAACACGGTTCAGGGAGGGGAGTTTGGGGGAGAATGGATACATGTATATGCATGGCTGAGTCCCTTCGCTGTTCACCTGAAACCATCACAAGATTATTAACTGGCTATCCAGCAATGTAAAATAAAAGGATTTTTTTTAGAAAAGAAATAGACACAGTCCGTTACTGAAGGCATAAAACTGACCCCTGATACTAATACATTTTGGTTTATATAGATTAGTCAAAAATGTTTTTAGTCTAAAAGAACCTACCTTAGGTGTACCTCTTTTTTTTTTTTTAAAAAAAAATGGTAGGAAAAATGATCAACTGTGTTGAGAGAATTTTTCTAGAATTTAAATTCAGAATTCAACAGATGAATGGCTGTTTGAATAAGGGCAGAGAATACAACAGGCCAACTTTCTCCTCTTTCTCATTATTGATGAGTTTGAATAAGAAGCAATCAGAACAGTTGTTCAGCAGCTGCAGCCGGGTCATAGCTGGACAACGTGACCTGGATGACCAGTCCACAGGATGGGACCCACCTTGAGTGTTTAGGGATGGAGTTTATTTAGCTCCATTGGCCTCTCCAAGGATGGAAACCTGAGTGCTGTCGGAACCTTACCGTGAAGGAGATTTAGCGGATCTTCAGCGTTTTGGTTTTTCCCTTTTGGTTCTGAAATGTAACTTGGTTGACCTCAGAGGTTGCCTGCTCATAGTCGTAAAGGTATGCCTTCCCAGAGCAAGATCTCATTAACAAGTAAGTCAAGTCAAAGTCAAAACGTTAAGTCGCTTTGCGACCCCATGGACTGTAGCCTGCCAGGCTCCTCTGTCCATGGGATTTTCCAAGCCAGAATACTGGAGTGGGTTGCCATTTCCTCCTCCAGAGGCTCTTCCCAACCCAGGGATTGAACCTGGGTGTCCTGCACTGCAGGTGTCCTTGCCCTGAGCCACCAGGGAAGCCCTAAATGGTTTCTCGTTGTCCCAAGTGCACTGGACGTGGGGCCACCCAGCCACATCTCCAGGTTGATATCTTTGGAGGCCTTCCGCTGTCTCCACCTTTCCAGACAGGGGCCCGTGACCCAGCCCTGGGGTCTGGAGCACCCCCACCCCCATCTCACCTTGTTAAAGCCTCTCCAACTTTCAAGTTTCTATAAAGACCTGGTGACAAGATTTTCTTGGCTCACCCCCAAGCCAAAGAGCTGGTTTCTTTTTCTAAACTTCCCTAGTATCTTTGTTTGCTTCTCTAGATGGTACTTGTGGCTGTTTGTGGACATGCCTCATGAACCTCACTGGACTGGAAGTCCCGAGGGTGAGACTGGGCCCTGGTCAGCATGTGTCCTTCATAGTACCGGGCATGATGCCTCACGTAGGGTAGGTATTTGATAAGTATTTGTTGAGTAGTTGAATGAATGGGACCTATTCACTGAATTTTACAGTAATAGAGGAAACTGCAGGGAAGTCAAGTCAGCCATACCGTCAAGATCACAATGTACTCTGTGTCCAGAACTTGCTTCTCTCTCTTCTAAGCTTGTTAAAACCTCCTTCAAAAGGGTGCTAAGGGTCTGTCCTGTCTAGGATGCTTCTGCCCATGAGAAAAGGCAGGACTGCACCCGAGCTGAGTGTGTGCAACACTCTCTAAAGTTCTAGCAGATGAAGCACCATATGTTCATAGCAGGCGCTCTCTGTATTTCAAAGGACAACGTTCGGTTACTCACTGAAGTCTTGGGCATGGGTTTATATAAAAGAATTCAGATCCCCAAGCAAACAAGGAGATCAGGGCTACACTGACACCTTCAAGCTGCTGCTCAAAAAAAGCCGAGAACATCTGCAGTCCTGCTGGCGAAGACTCAGGAATAAGTAGACCCAGCTCAGGATGGTGATCGCCAAACCCCCAGGATGGTGATCGCCAAACCCCCAGGAGGAGCCAAGACTGATGGGAAAATCTCAGCCAACCCGTAGCCACTGGCACGACCTAATAGCTGAACCACTGTGAGTGGCAAAGAAAATTCTTAGCTCGAGCTCAGACAAGTTGAAAACAGCTCTTCACATTTCTGAGCAACCGTGGCTGGGCTCTCCAATTCTGAGAACCATCTGTGATGAGGAAGACGCCTTCCCCGGAGGGCCTGGATCTGATACAAGATGAGGGTGCAGCTGCCAAAGATATAAACACCAAATGGAGTCCTCTCTCTCGGTCTGAAGGATTGTGACCTACATACAACCCAGAGCCGGGTGGGTAACCGGCTACAAGCATCTTTGTCTTCATAAAGCTCAATGAGAAAGTGGCAGGAGGGAAAAAAAAAAAAAAAAGAATCTGAAAGCATGCATTTTCATAACATAAAAGAAATGAGTTAATTTAGCACCAGACAAAACAAGGCTATCATGATGAAAAGTTTGTATAATAATCCTGCTCCTGTGATATACATCAGTGAGCTGTTTGCCTTTAGATATGATGATTAAATATCTACTACAAATGTCAACTCACTCTACATCAGAGGTAAAGAAAGGTCCTTCCAGGTAATAATTAGACCACTGAAAAAACTTAGCACTGAAAAAAAGATTACAGGGAGTTTTTCCAGTTCTAATAGCAATCTTCTCAAATCTTTAAGAAAAAGAATTATTTGTATTTTGATGTCTATACATGAAGGATAGAGTCATTTTCTAGGTGCTGTATTATCTGAGACTATGCAATTAATGTATTCCCTAGTGGCTCAGATTGTAAAGAATCTGCCTGCAATGCAGGAGACCTGGGTTTGATCTCTGGGTAGGGAAGATGCCCTAGAAAAGGGCATGGCAACCCACTCCAGTATTCTTGCCTGGAGAATCCCATAGATAGAGGAGCCTGGAGGACTACAGTCCATAGGGTCACGGAGAGTTCAACATGACTGAGGCAACTTACCACATGACAAAATTATTTTACCGTCAAACAGATACTGACCTTTCCAGAGTCAATACTCTCATTAATCCTATATTCCTATTTAGAGAATGGCTCTCAGGTTAGGGTTTGGTGGTTAAAATGGATACTTTGTTAAAATCCTGGAACTAAACTAATGTCTTAAACATTTCACATAGAAAATCTGGAGTTCATTAGTGGGTGTTTAGGGCTCTCTGTTTCCTCACAGGACATTCTTTGGGAGATCAGCTTTACTTGAAAACAAAAATAAAACAAAATGAAACAATGTTAACAAGATGTAACAGAGACATTAAGATCATGTGGCCTTTGGAAAATCTTTTGCAATTGATAATAGATGTAGAATCTACCTGTCAACGTGAATGGCCCTTTGAAATATGGGAAGGTGAGCAGAAAGACACAATAAACATGTAATATTAACAATATTACCTAACAATAACAACAAAAAAGTAGAGAATCTTTTCCCATAGCAAAACAATTTGAGTCATCTTTTAATATTTTGCTGGCAAATGGATACACATACACACACAAAAAAAATTCCCGTTAACTGTAGCTCATGACCCCTGACTACAACATGACCTACGTTTGACATTTTTGTTCTGTCTGGTACATATGAAAGCATAAACACAAGCATAACTATTCTTGCCTCTTGAGAAACCTATATGCAGGTCAGGAAGCAACAGTTAGAACTGGATATGGAACAACAGACTGGTTCCACACAGGAAAAGGAGTAAGTCAAAGCTGTATATTGTCACCCTCCTTATTTAATTTATATGCAGAGTACATCATGAGAAACACTGGGCTGCAAGAAGCACAAGCTGGAATCAAGATTGCCAGGAGAAATATCAATAACCTCAGATATGCAGATGACACCACCCTTATGGCAGAAAGTGAGGAGGAACTAAAAAGCCTCTTGATGAAAGTGAAAGTGGAGAGTGAAAAAGCTGGCTTAAAGCTCAGCATTCAGAAAACGAAGATCATGGCATCTGGTCCCATCACTTCATGGGAAATAGATGGGGAAACAGTGGAAACAGTGTCAGACTTTATTTTGGGGGCTCCAAAATCACTGCAGATGGTGATTGAAGCCATGAAATTAAAAGACGCTTATTCCTTGGAAGGAAAGTTATGACCAACCTGGATAGTATATTCAAAAGCAGAGACATTACTTTGCCAACAAAAGTCCTTCTAGTCAAGGCTATGGTTTTTCCAGTGGTCCTGTTTTTCCAGTGGTCCTGTATGGATGTGAGAGTTGGACTGTGAAGAAAACTGAGTGCCAAAGAATTGATACTTTTGAACTGTGGTGTTGGAGAAGACTCTTGAGAGTCCCTTGGACTGCAAGGAGATTCAACCAGTCCATCTTAAAGGAGATCCAGTCCTGGGTGTTCATTGGAAGGACTGATGCTGAAGCTGAAACTCCAATACTTTGGCCACCTCATGCGAAGAGTTAACTCATTGGAAAAGACCCTGATGCTGGGAGGGATTGGGGGCAGGAGGAGAAGGGGACGACGGCTGGATGGCATCACCGACTCAATGGACATGAGTTTGAGTGAATTCTGGGAGTTGGTGATGGACAGGGAGGCCTGGCATGCTGCAATTCATGGGGTCACAAACAGTCCGACACAACTGAGTGACTGAAACTGAACTGAACTGATAGACAGAAATGAGGCACACAATTAAAATTGATACCAAGGAGGGCGTGGCCTTGCTTTATTGATGTTGCATTCTAATGAAGGAAGTCTCCATATTTTAGAAATCACAAAGTTCAGCTATTATTTTAAATGTCAGACTTTTGATTGCAATGCATTTCAGTAATAAATAGCTAAGGCAAATGATCATAAAATGAAATAATCTGAGCCAGTGACTCACATGTCTAAAACAATAACAGAGTAGCATTATGAGGGTAGTAATAAAAACGATCTTTTTCCTTTCCATATGAGTCATTCTAAAATAAATGTTATTTTTCATTTATAGGCAGGGACATAAACACCATTACTTTTATGATTTGTTCCTTAATCACGTATTTAGAAATAAATGTAGCACTACAGGGCAAAGATAAGCACATTAGTTGGAAACAAATAGAGAAAAGAAGTGGACTCAGAAACAACATCCATTCACACCCTAGAATGGAAAAAAAGAGATGATTTTATACAGTGCAAAAGATCCTGATGCTGGGAAAGATTGAAGTCAAAAGGAGAAGGGGATGGCCAAGGATGAGATGGTTAGATAGCATCCCTGACTCAAGGGACAGGAGTTTGAGCAAACTCCGGGAAATAGTGGCGGACAGAGGAGCCTTGCATGCTGCAGTCCCCGGGGTCGAAAGAGTCGGCCGAGACTGAAAACAACAACCCCCTTCAAGACACCCCATGGCCGCACCCATTGTTTGAAGCCCTTTCTTACCAACTGCATGTAGTGATGAATCTACCAATGCTATACGAAGGAGGGGGTTGAAATAAGCGGACGCGGGACCAAAGGGAAAAAATAGAAACCAAAGAGATTGGAAGGGAAAGCTTAAACCCAGAGAGGAAGAATGGGGAGAGGAGAACTCCAGGCAGAAATGTGGGGATGACTCCCAGTGTCATCAGAGACTCGTGGATCATCTCTATATCAGGCTGTGTCTACCGCCTCATCAGGAGCAGCAGTTTCCAGGCTCATTAAGGGACGAGATGGTAAAGCTCTCTCTCCGGAGGAGAGGACAGTCACTAAGGACTCTGCTTTCTCCCCAGGCCTCCCGGCCACATGTGGTTCCAACAGGCAAGGTTCTGTACAGCACAGTCTCGCCTGAAGCCTGTGGAGCGCCCATGTGACAAAAGCAGTGACATTATTCTTAATTTAGGGCCTCGCAGACCACCCAGACAGGTCTATTTATAGACACAGAACCCGGGGGAGCCCTAGTTTAAAAATGCAGGCTTCAAATCCCAGTGTGTAAACAGCCCCCTTTCCCCATCTACTATTGAGAATGTACAAGGGATGGTTAGGGGAAATTGTGGCGTTTCCAATTTTTTTGGTTAAATGATTTTGCATTTGATTCAAAATTCCGGGAAGCCAAAGGCTTCCATGTGGATCACGGGAAGGAAAGTCAGTATCTCTCTGTCCCCAGACTGGTTTCGGTGCCTCCCAGAACCCATAAGAAATCAGCAGGTCAGGAATTTCCCTGGAATCTGCTTGCCGATTCAGGGGACACAGGTTCAACACTTTTCCCCGTGGAAAACAAGGTCATACTTTAGGGTATATTCTTCCAGTTATGAATATAAATGTATGCTTGAAACAAAAATAGGATCATCCCAAGTCTACTTCCTATTATCCTGTGTTTTCAGTTTATTCAACAGATATTTATTGAGAGACTGTGTGCTGGATCCAGCTCCAGGCACCATAGGTTACATCTTTGGGCTTCCTCTGGTTGCGGCGAGGGGGGCTACTCCCTAGCTGCGGTGTGTGGGCTCCTCACGGCAGTGGCTTCTCTTGTTGCCAAGAAATTTAAATTTCTTAATCAAACAGGGCTTGTTTTTGCAGTGGAAAAATGTATGATTAAAAGCAAGTGTATAGGGCTTCCCTAGTGGCTCAGTGGAAAAAAAAAAAAAATCCACCTGCCAATGCGGAGACACAGGTTCGATCCCTGGTCCAAGAAGATCCCACGTGCTGTGAAGCAACTAAGCCGTGCGCATCACAACTATTGAGCCTGTGCTCTAGAGCCCGGGAGCTGCAACTACTGAGCCCGTGGCCCCAGGAGCCTCTGCTCCACAGCAAGAGAAGCCACTGCAATGGGAAGCCTGGGCGTTGCAACGAAGAGTAGCCCCCGCTCACCACGACTAGAGGCAAGTTCTTGTAGCAATGAAGACCAGGGCAACCAAAACAATTTTTTTTTTTAAATGTAAGTGTATAAATACTCATGGAACTGAAAAAGGAGAGGTTTAACAAAATATTAAAATCTATCTGTGATTTTAAAAAAACCAATGATCAATAGAAAAGATGGTCGACAATAAGGCATGGTCTAGGTTAGATCAAAGCCTCATAAGGCTAAAGCCCTTGATTTCTGCAGGTTGCCTCTCGTCAGATCGACGTGTTGTGAGGCATGTGATAACGTACATTCAAGAATATGAAACTCAAGTTACCTCCCGTCTCAGCCCTAGTCTGTAGGCAGTTTCTTACAGGAGTGTGACTGTAAAGTTCTTCCACCATCCTTTTAGATTTCTACCTTACACTGCGCATTTACAGATGAAAGGAAGAGACATTGCACCCTGGTGTTCCTATGTCGCAGGAACAAGAAAAACGACCTCAGAGAGGCAGTTGAGAGAAGCCTGAGAGGCAGGAACACAGGCGTCAGTCACAGGTGCCCAGCAAACCCTGCAGATCCAGAGCTTTAGACTCAGCGAAGGCTTTTCCCTTTCCCTTTCCTTGGGTCGGCATGGGTCCAAGGGGAGCAGGAAGGGGAAGAGGGCCTTCGGGAAGGAGAGGGAATGAAAAGCTATGCAAATCAACCCCTGAACACCCAGTGTTCTTGGAGTTGCATCCAAAGGCTGGATATCTCAGTTATAAGCATTGCTGGGGAACGGATAATTCAACACAGGAACATTTTCAACTAAATTCAAATTAGTTTAATCATCACGTGTTCAAGGAAACCTATGTGGGATGAAGAAGCCCTGTCCTTTTTTGAGACTGCACGGTGAACATCAGAGAGCCTTCTCCTCCTGTCCTGAGACCCTCGGGGCATCAGGCTCTCTCCTGGGATGTGGCCCAGGGATGCCTCGGGTGCGATGCTGCGGGAACCACTCAGCGTATCATTGCAGTTTGTGCGGCCTGTTTTCTCCTCCATCCTACTAGCTGCTACTCCCAGGGCTTCAGCTCTGAGTAGCTCCACCCCTAGGGCATCGGTCGCCCTCCTAGGTTTGGTAAAGCAGAGAACAAGGTTTTATACATTTCTGAGGCCTCTGCCATGATCGTCGCACTGGGCCAAGTCCTCTCCCTCCAGTGTCCAGAAGTTACTGCTGTGGAAAATGGTCTTGGGTGTTATAAAGAAGTACTAACTCAGAATACGCTGGCCTTTGTGTGAATTTTGGAAAGTTTCCACAAAGGTGTGTGTGAGCTATGTCGCTTCATTCGTGCCCGACTCTTGGTGACTCCATGGACGGTAGCCCTGCGGGCTCCTCTGTCCCAGGATTCTCCAGGCAAGAATTCTAGAGTGGGTTGCCATGTCCTCCTCCAGGGCATCTTCCTGATCCAGGGATTGAACCTGTGTCTCTTATGCCTCCTGCATTAGCAGATAGATTCTTTACCACTAGCACCACTGGGGAAGCTATCTACAAAGAAAGAGAGTATTGATGTTTGGCAGAAACCAACACAATTCTATAAAGCAATTATCCTTCCATTAAAAAACAAATTAATTTTAAAAAAGATAGAAAGCAAGTACCATGAATACTGTGGGTATCCCATGTCCCTGAGCGTTATTCGTTCCTTCACTCAGTCACTTCACACACTTATATTGAGGACCCGCTACATGCCAACACTCTGGACTGAATGCCAGGAATGGATACAGATCAAAGCAAGAGCCCTGATCTCAAGCTGCTCACTTTCCAGTAAGAGAGACAGACCCCAAGTGAGTCAACTACAAACAAAACGGCAAGTTAGGTGAGAGATAAACAGAGCACACCAAGGGAAAGTGAAGGGGACCAGTGCAGTGGGCCTGGATGGACTCGGAGAAGGTTTTCTGGATGGGGTGTTGATGGCTAGGTAGGAATTAGATCGTCAAATGGGAAGGACATCAACAAGGACATGGAGCCCCCAAACCCGTCACTGTGTATATAGTTTCCAGGCCTTCCATGGGCTTCCCTAGTGGCTCAGCTTTAAAGAAGCCACCCCGTAATACAGGAGGTACAAGAGACATAGTTTCGGTCTCTGGGCTGGTAGGATTCCCAGGAGCAGGAAATGGCAACCCGCTCCAGCCTGAAAAATTCCACGCACAGAGGAGCCTGCTGGGCTATATAGTCCATGGGGTCGCAAAGAGTCAGACACGACCAAGCACGAAGCTGACTGACACAGGGTGAGATGAAGCCGTCTCAGACCTGCCCAGACTGGACCCCATTACAGGGGCAACCCCGCAGGAGGGGTCTTTGCAGGCTGTTTAGCCACTGCTGTATCCTCAGCCCCCAGACACTTGTTGCTGCAGAGTAGCCACTCTGCAAACATTTGCTGAATTGAATTTGATATTTTCATCAGAGCAGACCCGAGAGACCTGCATCCATGCTGTGGGTGGTGAGCTGCAAGGCAATCTGTAGCAAAGATCGCTGTGCGGTTGAAAAGTCAAAGAAATCAACGTGGAGCCGAGCAGGCACTCATGTCCACGTGCTCCCGCTCGTCCTCCGCTAAAGCTCCCTTCACCCGATGTCATGGTGAATTTCCCCTCATTGCCAGAACAGAAAGAGGACACCTTCCTCCTTTTGCAAAGGAAGATGAATTACCAAGTAAATCTTCCTTTTTAATATTTTCCTAAGGTTGCAGAGGAACCAGAGTGGTTTTTAACATACCCATCATCACAAACCTCTTAGAAGCAGATAATAGAGGATAAATACAGGTTAGAAGCAGCCAGCCATTTAGACAGAGATGCATGAGCTTGGATGGTTAAGCTATTTCACTTGTAAACTCAAAAACCAATGCCATTTTCAATGGTAGAGAAACCATAATTTGAANACTGTGTATATAGTTTCCAGGCCTTCCATGGGCTTCCCTAGTGGCTCAGCTTTAAAGAAGCCACCCCGTAATACAGGAGGTACAAGAGACATAGTTTCGGTCTCTGGGCTGGTAGGATTCCCAGGAGCAGGAAATGGCAACCCGCTCCAGCCTGAAAAATTCCACGCACAGAGGAGCCTGCTGGGCTATATAGTCCATGGGGTCGCAAAGAGTCAGACACGACCAAGCACGAAGCTGACTGACACAGGGTGAGATGAAGCCGTCTCAGACCTGCCCAGACTGGACCCCATTACAGGGGCAACCCCGCAGGAGGGGTCTTTGCAGGCTGTTTAGCCACTGCTGTATCCTCAGCCCCCAGACACTTGTTGCTGCAGAGTAGCCACTCTGCAAACATTTGCTGAATTGAATTTGATATTTTCATCAGAGCAGACCCGAGAGACCTGCATCCATGCTGTGGGTGGTGAGCTGCAAGGCAATCTGTAGCAAAGATCGCTGTGCGGTTGAAAAGTCAAAGAAATCAACGTGGAGCCGAGCAGGCACTCATGTCCACGTGCTCCCGCTCGTCCTCCGCTAAAGCTCCCTTCACCCGATGTCATGGTGAATTTCCCCTCATTGCCAGAACAGAAAGAGGACACCTTCCTCCTTTTGCAAAGGAAGATGAATTACCAAGTAAATCTTCCTTTTTAATATTTTCCTAAGGTTGCAGAGGAACCAGAGTGGTTTTTAACATACCCATCATCACAAACCTCTTAGAAGCAGATAATAGAGGATAAATACAGGTTAGAAGCAGCCAGCCATTTAGACAGAGATGCATGAGCTTGGATGGTTAAGCTATTTCACTTGTAAACTCAAAAACCAATGCCATTTTCAATGGTAGAGAAACCATAATTTGAAAAATAGTACATAATACTTCTATAAAATGGAAATACGGTTCTTTTGACTGGAGAAGCAAAATGCTGCATTTGTGTTTAAGAAAAAGAGTCCCCTCCCCCCACCAAAGAAGAGAAATGAACACAAAATAAGGTGAACATATTAACAAGCCCATGAACATTTTGACACCAAGCTGGGGGCCATCAGGCAGAGACAGCTTTAGTAGGAAAAAGAGCAATGTGGAATTTACTGGGTTTTTGGATATGGGGTTGCTACTGGGGGCTGCAGATTTAATCTTCCCCTGGTCTAAAGGGACAGCACTTTGTGTTCATAGACAGACAAGGCCTGTTTCCGCCACCAAAATGCTGCCTGCAGTATTGACTATGCTCCTTTGTAAAGAAAATGCTTTTGCACTAAAAGAAAAAAAAAAAAAAAGGGGCTGCAGATTTAATCTTCCCCTGGTCTAAAGGGACAGCACTTTGTGTTCATAGACAGACAAGGCCTGTTTCCGCCACCAAAATGCTGCCTGCAGTATTGACTATGCTCCTTTGTAAAGAAAATGCTTTTGCACTAAAAGAAAAAAAAAAAAAAATGCATGCCTCTTCCCCAGTGGTGGGGAGGACTCCCACCGTGTAATTATCCAGCCCATCAGAAGACAAGGTCAGAACAGACTGATAAAGCCGGAAGGTCCGCTCTTGCTAGACACACAGACGTGGTTGCACAGCTTTAACAGTAACAAGCAGCTGGACAGGGAGCCTGCAGGGAGAGGATGAAAATTTACCTTTTTTTGATCAAGTATCTACACTTCAAACAGCTTCACTTTAAATTTCGTGTACACTCTACAAAAAAGACTCTGACCTTCACATTACTGAGACCATTTTACAGATGAGCAAACTAAGCCCTAAGAGCATCACTAAGGTTACCAAGGCCACCCAGCAAGGAGCACCCCAGGTGGTGCAGTGGTAAAGAGTCCGCCTGCCAGTGGAGGAGACACAGGTTCGATCCCTGGGTCATGAAGATCCCCTGGAGAAGGGAATAGCAACCCACTCCAATATTCTTGCCTGGAAAATTCCATGGTCAGAGGATCCTGGCAGGCTACAGTCCATGGGGTCGCAAAATAGTTGGACACTACTGAGCACACACACACACACACACACACAAACACAAAACTGAAGTTTCAGAACCAGCATTCAAATCAGATGTCGCTGTCTTTAAATCCAGTGCATGACAGCCCATCATCTCAATTAACCCCCAGTGAGGTCTGTATCTCTAATTTGTACCCTCCACATTTTCTTGGTAGTGAAAGTGTTAGTCACTCAGTCACGTCCGACTCTTTGCAACCTCATGGACCGTAACCTACCAGGCTCCTTTGTCCATGAGATTCTCCAGCCAAGAATACTGGAGTGGGTTGCCATTCCCTTCTCCAGGGGATCTTCCTAACCCAGGAATTGAACTCAGGTCTCCTGCATTGCAGGTGGATTCTTTACCATCTAAGCCGTAAGGGAATACAGTTTTTAAAAGATTCCACCTTTTTATAATGATCTCAGTTAACCTCATTCTGTAAAATTAAGATGCCTAGAAAACCTGAACCTTGATTCAGCTGGAAGGTGCCCTGCCCAGTTTGGGGTGAATGGAGGCTCAGGAGTCACGGGCAATGGCACCTGTCCGTGATGGATTGTCAGCAGATGGGCAGGAATGGAAAAGATTCGCTGTCCTGCCAAAAAGACAGCTAAGCACAGGATCCTGACTGCTGTGAGCAGAGGATGGAGCCCAACACGTGGGGCGTGAGCAGTGGGAAGTGGCCACTCCATCCAAGGAAAGGTGTAGGCAGCTGAGAAGGTGTGGGGCCAGGTCCACGAATGTGCAGGACACGAGGTCAGGGGCCACAGCCCACCTTTTGGGTTCTGCGCCTCCAGGCACTCACGGGGCCCTACATGGCTCAAGACATTCCCTGAGCTTCAGTGAAACGAATGGGGGACTAACACCTTAGGGCCCCGAGGTCAAGAACCCAGGCTCTGCTTCCTGATTCCAGTTGCTAAATAACCAGCTCCATAGTCTCTACACAGACCAGAGCTTGTGTTTCCGGAGTCCCTGTTAATCAAGCTTCGACAGCAAATGCTTAAGACTGTTTTGGCTATTTCAAAATACCCTTATGCCACACAGAGATAGTACTAGTTAGTTTTGCTTCAGTAGTGTGTAAAATTGTGGATTTTGCATGGATATAATGGATATATCCATTATATATAATGGGGGGGTGGATTCTGACAGATATCAGTTCAGTTCAGTTCAGTCGCTCAGTCATGTCTGACTCTTTGCAACCCCATGAATCGCAGTATGCCAGGCCTCCCTGTCCATCACCATCTCCCGGAGTTCACTCAGACTCACGTCCATCGAGTCCGTGATGCCATCCAGCCATCTCATCCTCTGTCGTCCCCTTCTCCTGCCCTCAATCCCTCCCAGCATCAAAGTCTTTTCCAAAGAGTCAACTCTTCGCATGAGGTGGCCAAAGTACTGGAGTTTCAGCTTTAGCGTCATTCTTTCCAAAGAAATCCCAGGGTTGATCTCCTTCAGAATGGACTGGTTGGATCTCCTTGCAGTCCGAGGGACTCTCAAGAGTCTTCTCCAACACCATAGTTCAAAAGCATCAATTCTTCGGCACTCAGCTTTCTTCACAGTCCAACTCTCACATCCACACATGACCACAGGAAAAACCATAGCCTTGACTAGACGGACCTTAGTCGGCAAAGTAATGTCTCTGCTTTTGAATATGCTATCTAGATTGGTCATAACTTTTCTTCCAAGGAGTAAGCGTCTTCTAATTTCATGGCTGCAATCATCATCTGCAGTGATTTTGGAGCCCCCCAAAAATAAAGTCTGACACTGTTTCCACTGTTTCTCCATCTATTTCCCATGGAGTAATGGGACCAGATGCCATGATCTTCATTTTCTGAATGTTGAGCTTTAAGCCAACTTTTTCACTCTCCTCTTTGACAGATATAATGCTAAATTTTCATTTATGAAAAAAAGAGAATCTCCTAAAATTGCCAGGTTATGCTCAAGAAGTAACTTGCTTCCTGTGAGAAGAGGGTAGGGTGCAGAAAGCCCCCCCACTACAAGAAGCCCAGTGTGGAACTGAACATACTGTGACACACATTCCTGTCAAGACAGTGAGACAGAGGACCTCAGAAGATACAGGTGCCGCCAGGTCACACCTGGAAGTCTGCCTACTATTAAGTCCCATGATACTCTTTTTCTGAAACTTCGAACTCACTGGAAAAAAAGACAAACAGAAAAATACCATGTTGCTGTTGGCCAGTTAATGTCTTAACCACCACCCCATTCCTCTAACTGTGCGTTTCCAATGACACTCTTTTGGGGTTAGACTTTCATGTTGTCTCTTGTTTTCTTTTAAGCCACGCACTTCTGAGATAAAAATCTTTTCAGTTCATTTTAAAATGGAACAGGTTCCTGAGGACTGCCCAGGGGCAAACATGGCTATTAGATAATTTTTTAAAAGAGGGGGTCAAAAGGCAGAATGAAGTTCATTAGTTCTGGGGGAAATCGTGGAGACAACCTTAAGGGAGACGGCGGAGACACATCTGGTAAAAAAGTATTTAATAAAAGAGTCCCTCACAGGAATTCAGGCACAGGAAACCATGCCTGGCTCTCCTGATGGAATTTTTGGAAGATGTTTACTGTCATGAAGGGTACAATAAATTAAGTGACGGCGGCCGCATTCCTTGAGTTTTTTTTTTTTTATGCCCAGCAGATGGCAAAGCTGGAGGGTCAGCCGGGGAGCTGGAGAGTGAGACCAGGGGGAGGGGGAAAGATCACATGCCAACATCTCCCACTAGACCAGGTCCTCATCATCCAGACTTTGGGCCCTACATCGTCCAGGGGGGTTAAACTTGTCAGTAGAATTAGTGGAGCCCAAAAGAAGTGTCAGGTTCTGGGGATGGTCTTCTAGGTTTCCAGAGACACCCTCCTGACCGGGCTGTCTGGACGTGACCGCCAAATAGAAAGCCATGGCTTCACACCTTAAGCCCCCCTGAGACTTTATGATGTCGAACAGCAGAGCTCCCCGAGCAGGGACACCGAAAAGGGGACCCTAGACGCTCTGGCTGTGCCTGCGTGTCCAGGGACAAAAATCTCCTGGCAGTCGGCTTAATCTGGCCCACTTCTTGAAGGATCTTTTTTTCAACGAGAAGTTTCCGTCGGTATGGCGTTTGCCTCCTCTTCTTCCCTGGGCAGGATGTGAGTGGCTGCTGCACTGAGCAAGATGGGAGGATCTTAATGTGGTCTAAATGCAGTAGCAGGCTTTGCCAAGACGCTGTGTTCTTGAATAGGATGTCTGGGATGAAACTAGGCAAACAGGTAAAGTGAGCAAAGGAATCGCAGTTGAGGCTGTTCTGCCAAAGAGCTGATAGCTCAGCCCCTCCTGGGTGCAAGGAGCAGCGTGGGGGTCAGGAGGACCGCGGGTCTGGGAGGAGGTGGGGGCCCCAGGCAGCTGCCCTGGTGATGGGGATTGACGCTCAGCCCAGGTCCCCGGCAGCAGCAGAGGCTGAGCCTTTACTCGGGCCATAGACTCTTCAAAGGATTCGTGACCCCAAAGTCTTATGAACGGCTCTGCTCCTCTTCGGGAGGGAGGTACGCGTGCACCCATCTCCTTACACAGGAGTGCACACCCCAGCCGGCAAACAAAGTGAACGCCTGCCAGGCTGGGGGCCTCCAGCGGTTGTTGGCTAACTCGGCCGTGCGCTCTGCCCACAGGTCTTAGGAAGTGGAACCAGCCTCCTCAGTGGAGCCCTGGTGTACACACATGGGTCCAACCCAAGGCTGGGCTCACAGAATCCTGAGGGAGGGGCAGGCATGAAGCCCCGTCCTTGTCCATGCTGAGCCTGAGGGTGGGCAAGACGCCTGGATGTTGAAAGGCCTCCTGTGTGTGTGAAGAAGGAAACGAGCCCTGAGGTGAACCTGAAAGAGCGAAGAAGGTTCTGGAGGAAACTGAGGAGGGCACCATCCCCTCCCCTCAGCCTTGCCTGGAGCCTGAGAACTTCACCTTGGTAAGAGCGAGTAGACTGGCGGTTCAGACAAGACCGCGACCCACTGCCGCCTGAGAACCAGGACTCAGGTCCGGAGGGCCGCGGGAAGAGGCCCGCAGGGTTGTGGGAAGGCCTTGGGGCTGGAACTGGACCGGCTGGCTTCTGCGCTTAAGTCTGGCAGTTACTGTGTCAGCCCGACCGAGGGACTTCTTCCCTGGGGTCTCCGTTTCCTTAGGGGTCAGACTGGAATAACGCAAACAACAGGCGGGGCTGACGGTCCGTGGTAGTGCTCGTGTGAGAGGGGAGGAGTCACTGTGTGGAAGACCCTTAGCAGAGCCTCTGGACTTATACGTGCGTGTACGCGTGTTACGTCACCTCAGTCGTGTCCAACTCTGCGACCCCAAGGACAAGGCTCCCCTGTCCATGGAATTTTTTCCAGGCAAGAATACTGGAGTAGGTTGCCGTTTCCTCCTTCAGGGGATCTTCCCAACCCAGGCATCAAACCGGCGTCTCTTGAGCTTCCTGCATGGCAGGCAGATTCTTGACCTCTCCCTCAATCTTATCCCCTTCTTCCTAGGAGAGCTAGCCTTGCCCTTGTGTGGATTTCTGTAATTTTCCACACTTTTCGCTGTTCCTCATTTTGGTTTAGTCCAGCTGGCTTCCATGCAGTTTATAGTAAAGGCCCCTGACAGCTGTCCATTTGCTTCAGAGGCCAGTGGGGCTGTGAAGAAGAAGGTTGGGGCTTCCAAGCTCAGAGAGGTATTCAAACAGAGAAGTGACTGGTGACCACTGCAAGCGTGGGTGAGTGGGCCAGCTGGCCAGTCCCTGAGGAGTCTGTGAGAGAGAGATGTGTGTGGGGACAGCCTGAAAGCAGTCACCAACCCTGTGGCTTTAACTGGCAGGAAAGTCCCTTCCCCTACATCCAGAAACAGCGGTGGGGCTAGAGGGGGCAATATTTTCATGCCTTCTGATGCCCAAAATTGTAATAGAAACTCCACAGGAAGAAGTCCTTACATGGCACGGAGGTAGCCCCTGGGAGGCTCCAGAGATCCCTGCCTCTCATATNTACAAGAAGCCCAGTGTGGAACTGAACATACTGTGACACACATTCCTGTCAAGACAGTGAGACAGAGGACCTCAGAAGATACAGGTGCCGCCAGGTCACACCTGGAAGTCTGCCTACTATTAAGTCCCATGATACTCTTTTTCTGAAACTTCGAACTCACTGGAAAAAAAGACAAACAGAAAAATACCATGTTGCTGTTGGCCAGTTAATGTCTTAACCACCACCCCATTCCTCTAACTGTGCGTTTCCAATGACACTCTTTTGGGGTTAGACTTTCATGTTGTCTCTTGTTTTCTTTTAAGCCACGCACTTCTGAGATAAAAATCTTTTCAGTTCATTTTAAAATGGAACAGGTTCCTGAGGACTGCCCAGGGGCAAACATGGCTATTAGATAATTTTTTAAAAGAGGGGGTCAAAAGGCAGAATGAAGTTCATTAGTTCTGGGGGAAATCGTGGAGACAACCTTAAGGGAGACGGCGGAGACACATCTGGTAAAAAAGTATTTAATAAAAGAGTCCCTCACAGGAATTCAGGCACAGGAAACCATGCCTGGCTCTCCTGATGGAATTTTTGGAAGATGTTTACTGTCATGAAGGGTACAATAAATTAAGTGACGGCGGCCGCATTCCTTGAGTTTTTTTTTTTTATGCCCAGCAGATGGCAAAGCTGGAGGGTCAGCCGGGGAGCTGGAGAGTGAGACCAGGGGGAGGGGGAAAGATCACATGCCAACATCTCCCACTGGACCAGGTCCTCATCATCCAGACTTTGGGCCCTACATTGTCCAGGGGGGTTAAACTTGTCAGTAGAATTAGTGGAGCCCAAAAGAAGTGTCAGGTTCTGGGGATGGTCTTCTAGGTTTCCAGAGACACCCTCCTGACCGGGCTGTCTGGACGTGACCGCCAAATAGAAAGCCATGGCTTCACACCTTAAGCGCCCCTGAGACTTTATGATGTCGAACAGCAGAGCTCCCCGAGCAGGGACACCGAAAAGGGGACCCTAGAGGCTCTGGCTGTGCCTGCGTGTCCAGGGACAAAAATCTCCTGGCAGTCGGCTTAATCTGGCCCACTTCTTGAAGGATCTTTTTTTCAACGAGAAGTTTCCGTCGGTATGGCGTTTGCCTCCTCTTCTTCCCTGGGCAGGATGTGAGTGGCTGCTGCACTGAGCAAGATGGGAGGATCTTAATGTGGTCTAAATGCAGTAGCAGGCTTTGCCAAGACGCTGTGTTCTTGAATAGGATGTCTGGGATGAAACTAGGCAAACAGGTAAAGTGAGCAAAGGAATCGCAGTTGAGGCTGTTCTGCCAAAGAGCTGATAGCTCAGCCCCTCCTGGGTGCAAGGAGCAGCGTGGGGGTCAGGAGGACCGCGGGTCTGGGAGGAGGTGGGGGCCCCAGGCAGCTGCCCTGGTGATGGGGATTGACGCTCAGCCCAGGTCCCCGGCAGCAGCAGAGGCTGAGCCTTTACTCGGGCCATAGACTCTTCAAAGGATTCGTGACCCCAAAGTCTTATGAACGGCTCTGCTCCTCTTCGGGAGGGAGGTACGCGTGCACCCATCTCCTTACACAGGAGTGCACACCCCAGCCGGCAAACAAAGTGAACGCCTGCCAGGCTGGGGGCCTCCAGCGGTTGTTGGCTAACTCGGCCGTGCGCTCTGCCCACAGGTCTTAGGAAGTGGAACCAGCCTCCTCAGTGGAGCCCTGGTGTACACACATGGGTCCAACCCAAGGCTGGGCTCACAGAATCCTGAGGGAGGGGCAGGCATGAAGCCCCGTCCTTGTCCATGCTGAGCCTGAGGGTGGGCAAGACGCCTGGATGTTGAAAGGCCTCCTGTGTGTGTGAAGAAGGAAACGAGCCCTGAGGTGAACCTGAAAGAGCGAAGAAGGTTCTGGAGGAAACTGAGGAGGGCACCATCCCCTCCCCTCAGCCTTGCCTGGAGCCTGAGAACTTCACCTTGGTAAGAGCGAGTAGACTGGCGGTTCAGACAAGACCGCGACCCACTGCCGCCTGAGAACCAGGACTCAGGTCCGGAGGGCCGCGGGAAGAGGCCCGCAGGGTTGTGGGAAGGCCTTGGGGCTGGAACTGGACCGGCTGGCTTCTGCGCTTAAGTCTGGCAGTTACTGTGTCAGCCCGACCGAGGGACTTCTTCCCTGGGGTCTCCGTTTCCTTAGGGGTCAGACTGGAATAACGCAAACAACAGGCGGGGCTGACGGTCCGTGGTAGTGCTCGTGTGAGAGGGGAGGAGTCACTG
Organism: Oreotragus oreotragus; assembly: GCA_006410675.1. Lineage (NCBI taxonomy): Eukaryota > Metazoa > Chordata > Mammalia > Artiodactyla > Bovidae > Oreotragus > Oreotragus oreotragus. The sequence continues at coordinate 23,162 of SJYX01021018.1, read as the reverse complement.
TGTGGAAGACCCTTAGCAGAGCCTCTGGACTTATACGTGCGTGTACGCGTGTTACGTCACCTCAGTCGTGTCCAACTCTGCGACCCCAAGGACAAGGCTCCCCTGTCCATGGAATTTTTTCCAGGCAAGAATACTGGAGTAGGTTGCCGTTTCCTCCTTCAGGGGATCTTCCCAACCCAGGCATCAAACCGGCGTCTCTTGAGCTTCCTGCATGGCAGGCAGATTCTTGACCTCTCCCTCAATCTTATCCCCTTCTTCCTAGGAGAGCTAGCCTTGCCCTTGTGTGGATTTCTGTAATTTTCCACACTTTTCGCTGTTCCTCATTTTGGTTTAGTCCAGCTGGCTTCCATGCAGTTTATAGTAAAGGCCCCTGACAGCTGTCCATTTGCTTCAGAGGCCAGTGGGGCTGTGAAGAAGAAGGTTGGGGCTTCCAAGCTCAGAGAGGTATTCAAACAGAGAAGTGACTGGTGACCACTGCAAGCGTGGGTGAGTGGGCCAGCTGGCCAGTCCCTGAGGAGTCTGTGAGAGAGAGATGTGTGTGGGGACAGCCTGAAAGCAGTCACCAACCCTGTGGCTTTAACTGGCAGGAAAGTCCCTTCCCCTACATCCAGAAACAGCGGTGGGGCTAGAGGGGGCAATATTTTCATGCCTTCTGATGCCCAAAATTGTAATAGAAACTCCACAGGAAGAAGTCCTTACATGGCACGGAGGTAGCCCCTGGGAGGCTCCAGAGATCCCTGCCTCTCATATTCACACTCCCCTTGAGTTGGGGGTGGCCATAGTGACTTCTAGAAAATAACAAGATGAAGTTACAAAACAGACAGCAACTCCCTCGCTTGCTCACTGTCCCTTGCTGACTAGAGAGAGGCCTGGAGTCATGCTGTGAGCTGTCCCATGGAGAGGCTCCTGGGGTCAAGGTCATGAGGGTGCCCCTTGGCCAAGAAGCACAAAGTGAGTCTGGGAGCAGACACTCCCCCCAAGCAGCGTGGAGACGAAAGCAGCTCCAGTCCTGCCCCAGAGGATGCAGCTAAGCTGCCATGGATTTCTGACTCAGAAACTATTAGATAATAAATGTCTGTTGTTTTAAGCTACTAAATTCTGGGGTCGTTTGTTACACAGCACTAGCTCACGAACACACATGGGTCTGTCAGGCACAAACTAGATTTGGAAGTTACCTATACCAAATAAAATGGAATATTCTTCTTTCTACAGTCATAGAGCAGCATTGATGAATGAAATAAATCCTGCACATTCTTTCTACCTGTGACTTCCCCCAACTAAAAAAGTGGTATACAGAAATTCTTCTGGCTGAAAGGAAAACTTATGAACAATTTGTTTGGGTTCTGTTACTACTTAACTGAAACTTCAGCTACTTCGCCATGATCTAAAGACTGTGCTCAAGGAGACGTGAGAATCTTACAGAAACAACGACAAGAAAATGCAATATTTTCATGTGTAAAAAGAGATACATATAAGGAACTAATATGGAAAAAGAAAACAGTTTATGCACAACCATATGCCACAAAAGAGCCGTTAAAATTAAACCGGGGAGCTAGAAAACAATACCTATTAAAACACTGCAAATAGAAGTGAAGTTAATAATGAAGTGAACATCAATAAATCATTCTGGCATTTCCTACAGATAGTCTTAAATCTCTTTATTTCCCCACAGTAGTTCTTTAATTCTGTGCTAGATACCACCAAACATGTAATTTCCTCCCCTCTTTTAATTTCCCAAGAAAATATTTCCATCTTTTATACAAAATAATAAGAAAGAAACATTTACCAGTGAGCCTTTGTCTTTTAATGACTTAACAGAATAGTCTTTCCGGAATCAGGCAATGCCAACTTTTATGCCCCAGGGTTTGAGGTTATCGTGAGCGGCATTAAAAAGTCAGATCTTCATGGTGGGGCTTGCATAGGAGTAGGCTAAACAAGTCTGATACTTTCTTCCCAGCCTCCCATTAGAACCTTCATGATGACACAGAAAGAAAAAAATGTCAATAGCAATGAAGGCTGAAGATAAGAGCATACCACAGGCCAAAGTCCAGGGGGTTTCCGTTAATACACGGTTGATGTGGCGGTGGGGGGGTGGGGTGTGCAGGAAGCTGAGAAAGCCGTGTTTGGATCACACATCTCAAAGTCCAGAAGCTATAAAATAGGACAAAGCAGATGCCCACCTCCCCCCCCACCATACACACATACACCAAGAGCAGGAAAGGACCTTAACTCAGAAGGAGAAAGTAAAATGGCCATCAACCTCCCTAGTAATCCAAGAAATGGAAATTAAAAATACCATTTGTAGATTCCCATTGACAAATGCCCCTAAGGCTTGAGAAAAGGAGGAAGTCGGCGGCAGACAAACAGTGTGGGGCAGTGTGGACAGCGAGGCAGTCTTCTTAGAGGGCACTCTGGAAATAAGAGCCCAGAGCCTGGCCGTTTAAGGCCTCTTCTTTTTTAAACCCTTTCTTTGTGGAAAGAAGGAAGGGGGATGGGAGGGTGGTGGAGAGAAAGAGAAAAATTACAGAGTGTAGACTCCTAAAAATCATTTTTAAATTACTGAAAAATTACTTTTTAAATAAGAAAAAAATATTCAAAATGGTCTTGGTAGCTTTTTGAGATCAGAAAATAAATAATTTCCTTAAAATCCATAGCATTAAAAATAATACTGAACTTCCTTTTCTAAGCCTGTATTTCCTAAATTAGTTATTTCTCTAAGATCACAGAAGCAGAAAATGGGAAAAAAAAAAAACAACACAAGAGGGCCCCAAACAAGATCGTGTGCCCCATCCTTAATGAAAGAGCTGATATGAAAACCAGGGACACGGTGTCAAGTCCATTCCTGTTCGGGAACAGATTTATCAGCTTCTCACAGACATCTGAATTTAATTGGAAATTGGGCATCAAGTCTAAACTCTAATTATCTGATGGTAGAATTTCTCAATTTTACTTGTCAAAGCCATTTTATCTGTTTGGCATTTGACATAATGTTTGTGTTTATAAAGGTAGGAACTAGCATTTTTCACGAATAGGCCTAGGGACCTGAAACAAAGATGCATTTAATTCTCACAGCATCCTACGAGTGGGTGTTGTGACTGGTGACAAAACAGTGCCTAAGCACAGTGTCAAAGGCCATCTAGGTAGACGTGAAAAGGGCCACTCCAGGACCACCTCATGCCAAAGCTGGTGAAGCCCCACTTTGTGACTTCAAAAAGAAAAAAAATACAATTTATTATCAACACATACTCCAGCAACTTTCAGGTAATTAGGTTAATGAAATCATCACAAATGTCTTCCCTTTATGATGTGGCTTTAGTTTCTAAACCAAGCATTCCTCGATACAGACGGGAAGCCTCGATCAGTCAACCGTCAGTGGAGGAATCACAGTCACTCTCTGTGCTCCCAGCAGGGGAGACGTGTGGCCAGTGGTCCAACCAGGAATTCACGGCCAGCGCCTCCTTCCTCTTCACTCCAGGAAACAGAGGAGACTCTCTCCAGAGGAGACCTCTCCTGCCCTAAAACTTAAAGTTCAGAGTGGAAACCATAGGAATCCCTTACTCAAGGCTGCTCTCCAGAATTTCCTGAGGCTGTACTCTGTAACAGGAATGGTGCTGGATTGCTAGATCTTCAAACTTTGCTAACGTGCCTGACTCCACACCACGAAGCAAAATGAGAAAGGCCTGACTCACCACGTGGGTCCCCGCGGCTCATCTGTGAATGGAGTTGGACGGACTGCCCCCGCCGTGAGCCCTTGAGTCTCAACACTCTTCGGCTGCAAATATATATCGGCATGTACATTTTGTCTTTCCCTTCTTCCCCAGTTCAGTTACCCACTGGCACACAGAGTACATTTTATGTGGTTTTAAAATTGATATGAATTTGAAAGGTGTACAATTGTAAAGGGGTTTATAATAAAGTTTCATTTCATGTGTGAAAATCCAAATTCCTCTAAATTAAAACAAAATTGTCAAGAGCCATATCATTTGGGGGACTTCCCTGGTGGGCCAGTGGTGACAGTGCCGTGCTCCCAACGCAGGAGGCCCGGTTTGGTCCCTGGTCGGGGAACAAGGGCCCACACGCTGCAGGGAACACCCAGCACAGCCAGATAAGCGAATAAGAACCGTATCATTGCAAGGTTGGTGGGAAGTGAACTGTCAGCTCTGTTACACTGCTGCCCCAAACCTGTGTAAGTACTTATACTGACCAGACCAGGGTAGGCTGCGACGGAACCCTGGAAACCCAACACCTCAGTCAGACTCAACATTTCACATTGGAAGTGACCTTGTCCTGCAATTGCCCTTCCCGTCAACTCAGCTGAAGTGTTGTCCACTCAAAGAAGTCTTTTCTGAGCAACACTCTCAGCTCTCCAGTGTCCACTCTGGAACCATCAACATCCTCAGTGCACCCTAAGTGCTGATTTTCTTATTTCCTTTCTCATCAGGAGCCCATGAGTTCCCTGGGGGCAGGGACCAGTTGGTTAGCTTTTCATCCCCACGATCTAGCAAACAGACAGGCTCGGGTGGGCGTCCTATAGATGTCTGATCAATCAAAGAGCAGAATCCTTTCCATTTACAGAGGAAGATCTGAGAGGAGAGGGCCTTTCTTGGACCACACGGTTCCCAAGGACGGGAGCTGAGACTGGTCCCAAATCTCCTGGCTCCAAGACCTTCGCCTGCTGGTCACCTGGGACGTGATGGTTCTGAACCTTCGCTTGATCAGTTTAAGTCGCCTCCAGAACTGATGCAAAGGCAATTAATGTCTCTAGAGCAACAAAGATTGGGCCTTTGAGAAAATTCTCTCTTCTCAAAGAGCCCGTCCCTCTGGCCAAGCAGATAAAAACTCCTTGACACACGCTCACTTAGCACTTAATGTAAGGACCCAATCTCTTTTTTTCCTTGCAATGTCCTACTTGTCTTGGTGTTTCTTAAAATCAGACATTGTTTCCTATGATTGTTTCAAGGCAAAATTTGTCTCTCTGCTCCTAATTGGAGGTAGAGACATTCAGTTCAGTTCAGTTCAGTGGTTCAGTCATGTCCGACTCTTTGCGACCCCGTGAATCACAGCACACCAGGCCTCCCTGTCCATCACCAACTCCTGGAGTTCACTCAGACTCACGTCCATCGAGTCAGTGATGCCATCCAGCCATCTCATCTTCTGTCGTCCCCTTCTCCTAGTGCCCCCAATCCCTCCCAGCATCAAAGTCTTTTCCAAAGAGTCAATTCTTCGCATGAAGTGGCCAAAGTACTAGAGTTTCAGCTTTAGCATCATTCCTTGGTTTTAATATCAGGAGTGGAAAAACACAACATAGAAAACAGGACTGAAACTTAGTTGCTCATTTGCCCACAAACTTCAGGGAAAAGGAGAGAACTCCACCTCCACCCACATGCCTGAGCTGCTAGGGCTCCTGTCACCTAGCAGAGCAGGTTCATCATGAGTCAGCCCACAGAGCACTGGTTAACTCAGGGGAGGTGCTGGGCACTGGGGCTCAGCAGGGAACAATGACAGAGTGATGCTCACGTAGCTTCTGTCACATGCAGACGTGCTCACACCGGCTGCTGGGCGGCGTGTAGCCCTCCTCCTGCTCTGTGTCTCCCCCAAACCACAAATCACACGGTGCCAACACTACGCTGATCTCGAGCCCTGTGATCAATTCACTGTGCAAATCATCCCCACGACCAGGACGCAGAGGTAGGGAGAGGTCTACAAATACAAGGGCTCTTGGCTTAAATCCAGGTTCCAGAAGATGCATTTTGAGATGGCTTCTGAAAACCGAAGCAGCAAAAAGACTGAGTGGGAGGGACAGAGGGGAGGTCTGGGAACAGGAGGAGTTGGCCATACACAGGGCCCCTCTGGTGCCCATAAGTGACTGCTGTTAGGTACCACTTGCTGGAATCCCACACGTAACCACTCTGGCAAACCCATCGCCTTGGCTTGAGGAAGGTCAAGCAGGAGCCAATTCTTTCACCCAAGCAGGACTAGACTCAGGGCAGCGGAGGAGATAAAAAAGGAAAGAAAAGCAATGGCAGGTGGGTGGTCTTTGTTCTAGCAGGCCTCCCACCCGGCAAGGGAACCTCAAACTCCAGGAAAATAAACAAAGCTACAAGCGGCCTGCTGTGTGTGTGGAAGCCAGCAAGGTCACTGACCCCTGCCTGCCCCACAGCTTCCTGCAGACGGTGTGTCCACAACCATGAGTGCTTGGGTGTGCGTACAAATGCATATACATGTGTGCACACACACATGCATGCGGGTGCACGTGCATGCACACACACACACACACACGTACACGGACACCTTTTCAAGTTGTCACAGGTGACGGCTTTTCGTACTGACCCGCTGGTGCTCAGCTGTCAGCTCATGCTGCGGCCAGCGTGGGGGCTTTGATGACAAACACAGGCATTGCTCACAGCAGCCCTTAAAAAAAACAACTCTCTCCTCTCGAGGTGATGACATTATCTTCTTGAAAAATAAAAAAGGAAAATCAAATGCCAGCACTGCTTCTGAAATGTACTAAGTGCCGAGGCCGGAGGCAGCTCTGTGGCTGAAGGATGTGGGGTGAGGTACCACGGGTGCCCCTGACCCCTGAATAGACTCTTGGTTCAGGTCTGAGCCGGGCTGATGTTCTTAGGGTCAGAGGTCACTGCTTTGGGTGTATTTGGCCGAGTTTCAAGACACACCATACGGCTGACTGCTCTGGGGGTCCTTTTGGGGGAGACGGGCCTTTGGGGTGCAAACTTCCCATCACATTGGCTGGAAAGCCGCCAGTCCCCCACTTTGGGGGAACTGTTCTTGGCTCACAGTTTCCTGAGGAAGGGCTCAGTGACATGGTGTTCAAGGCGACGAAGATCCCTGTGATGAGTGAGGCCTTGCCTGGGCCCCACAGTCACGTCGGTGCCACGGCCAGGTGACCGGGGACCGCTGCTTCCTGGCTGCAAATGAGCCCTGTGCCTTCCACGCAGGTCTGTGGGTGTGCACTCTCCCAACATTGCTGGAGCTTTCAGAAAGGAAAGCAAAGGAAGCCCTGCCAGCCCCCTCCTGCCCAGCACCAACCATCTTGTGGTCTGTATTGGGCAGATGGGGTGGGCGTGGGGAGCAGGTTTCTTCTGGAAGATGACGTTGCACCTGCAGGGGCGGAGACATTTATCAGCTCCGCGCATCTCCCTGTGTCTGGTGACTCACATGCCCCCAGGACGCCCCATAGCGCCCCTGCATCTGCTAGGCTCTCAGTCCTCTTGCTCTGTTGCACTTCAGACCTGACCTTTTTTTCTCCCTGATTCCGCCTTTCTTGCACCGTTCCTGCTGCTGGTGGAATGTGGCAATGGTCAAACACAAATGTGTTGATCACTCAGTCATGTCTGACTCTTTGCGGCCCCAGGGACTGTAGCCTGCCGGGCTCCTCTGTCCATGGGTTTCTCCAGGCAAGAATACCAGAGTGGATTGTCATGCCCTCCTCCAGGGGATCTTTCCAATCCAGGGATTGAACTCAGGGATTAAACCCAGGTCTCCTGCATTGCAGGTGGATTCTTTATCATCTGAGCCACCAGGGAAGACCAAAGCCTTAATTTTCATTTTTTATGGCAGCCCTGGAGAAGGAAATGGCAACCCACTCCAGTAGTCTTGCCTGGAGAATCCCACGGATGGGGGAGCCTGGTGGGCTGCCGTCTATGGGGTCACACAGAGTCGGACACGACTGAAGTGACTTAGCAGCAGCAGCAGCAGCAGCAGTAGCAGCAGCATGGCAGCCCAATATTTTAGGCCCCATTCTCTCATCAAAACATTCATTTAACTAATAATTATGGATTGGGGCTTCCCTGGTGGTCCAGTGGTTAAGACTCTCTCCACCTTCCAATGCAGGGGGTAAGGGTTCCACCCCTGGCTGGGGAACTAAGATCCTGCATGTCACACAACACAGCCAAAAAATAAATAAATAGGTAAATAAACAAAATCACATCATAAAACAAAAAAAATTTTTTTATTATGAATTACTTAGTACATGGATTAATAGTCTGGGAGGAGAAAATAGGCCAGGCCCACATTTGGCACCATGGTACGGCAGAGAAGGGCACTCAGGGTACTGTCGCCTGTCCACAGGGTGACGGGAACATGCTCCCAGAACTCGGACAAAACTATTTTAAGAGCAAACTTAGATAGATTCCAAATATCGTTGATCTGTGCCAGAAGCCTGCACAAAATGTTCACAGCAACACTGCAAGCACGTCCATGGCAGGATGTATTCATAAGTTATACATCACTGTACAGCAAGGATATCAATGTACCCACTGCAACACACGGACATAATTACAACATGATTCTGAGCAAACAGAGTACACTGGGAGTTTCCTTTATATGAAGCTCAAAACAAGCAAAATTAAACCTATGATTTATTAGAGGGCAGGACAGCTGTTGGAGAAGGAAATGGCTACCCACTCCAGTACTCTTGCCTGGAGAATCTCATGGACAGAGGAGCCTGGTGGGCTACAGTCCATGGGGTCGCAAAGGGTCAAACACGGCTGAAGCGACGTAGCGTGCCCGCAGGACAGCAGTCCCTCCTGAGAACGCAGTGGCTTAGGGGGACAGGAAGGGGCCTTGTGGGATGCCGACAGTATTCTTCTTGCTCTGAGGGCTGCTCTATGGCCCCATAACTTTTATTGAGCCGTGCTTATAATTTTGTACACTCTCCTGCCTGTGTTTTGATCAAATGTTTACTTCAAAATGCCTATGCACATCTGTTCGCACACGCAGTTGGTGCTAGCAGGCAGCTCTGGAAGTCACACTGGAGACTGTCTGAAAAAGGACAGCTAAGAAGCTTGGGGTGCTCTCTGTTTACTGTGTGTGATTTGGCCCGAGCTCAGAAAAGAAAGCCTAACTGAGATTATAATCACGCCAGCCAGAGTGTACTCAGTGCTCGGCTCAGAAAAACAGTGAAAGAGATGTGGAGAGGAAGTTTGCAGTGTTTGTACCTCTTGGTCCACCAGGAGGCTGGCAATATTCTGGTCAGCAGAGCTGTGTTCAATGGAGGGGGTCATCGGGGCTCGACATTCTTGGATGACACGTCAAGTGAGGTCATCTCTCCCTTCGCTCTCACTGCCCACTTGCCCAACTGCTTTCCAACCATCCATTCAGTGTCCCTAGCCCGGGACACACTGGAGAGGTGAGAAGGACATTCTGTCCTTATAAAACGGTCACACTAAATCAACAGGCATCTTTCTGATACCACAGACACCTGAGAGGCCCCGGATGCAAACACTGCTGAAAACAGTGACAAAGGGGAGCTCCTGGAGCTGCCGGGCTCAAGAACCAGACCCTGGACAGTGGAGACGTCGCCGGAGCACAGAGCCCCGCCCCAGACACTCCCATCCTCCTGGAACTGGTGACTCAAGGCGTGTTTCCGGTGCTTGTATCCTAGGTGGCCACTCCCACTGCCCCTCGGGAGCAGAGAGGCTGGTCAGCCTTCCCAAGGTCAGGTCCAGTGAGACTTTTCAGTGGTCAAGAGGCTTCAGGACTCAAACAGCCACAGTCAGGGGTCTGTCCCTAGCCTCAGGGGTACCTTCGAGTAGTGTGACATTTGTCATAGATCGCTCCTCGGTTCCCCTATCCACTAACACACAGAGAGACTAAGCATCACACTGGGGTCCTGGCATCCTTTGCAGTCCAGCCTCTCAGTGAGATCTGAATATTAAACAACAGGCTCACCCAAGGATATTTCTGCCGTGTCGTCCTTGTTGTTCGGTCACTGAGCAGCCCCATGGACGGCAGCATGCCAGGCTCCTCTGTCCTCCACTATCTCCGGGAGCTTGCTGAAATTTATGTCCATTGAGTAAGTGATGCCACCCAGCCATCTCATCGTCTGTCATCCCCTTCTCCTCCTGCCTTCAATCTCTCCCAGCATCAGGGTCTTTTCCAATGAGTCAGCTCTTTGCATCAGGTGGCCAAAGTACTGGAGCTTCAGCTTCAGCAACAAGTTCTTCCAGTGAATATTCAGGGTTGATTTCCTTTAGGATTGACTGGTTTGATCTCCTTGCAGTCCAGGGGACTCTCAACAGTCTTCTCCAGCATCACAGTTCGAAAGCATCAATACCTTATGATCCAGCTCTCATATCTGTACATGACTACTGGAAAAACTATAACTTTGATTATACAGAGCTGTCCTGTCCCATAAAACAAAGCCCCTCCACCCCTGCCTCCCCCTCCAGGAAGANTTGACTGGTTGGATCTCCTTGCAGTCCAGGGGACTCTCAACAGTCTTCTCCAGCATCACAGTTCGAAAGCATCAATACCTTATGATCCAGCTCTCATATCTGTACATGACTACTGGAAAAACTATAACTTTGATTATACAGAGCTGTCCTGTCCCATAAAACAAAGCCCCTCCACCCCTGCCTCCCCCTCCAGGAAGAGCAAAGCCACAGCAGCCCCCGCAGGGAACCCATCACTGTAAGCACAGGTTAAAGTGACCAGGGGTGCGGAAAGAGCACAGTCACGTCGTGCCAGCATTCTGACCACAGAGACGGAAACCCTCACAGAGGGAGCAGGGAGACCTCCTTGCATAGGGGCAGTGACTCCCTGCTGGACCCCGAGAGGGCAGGCAGCTGCAGCCAGTGCCAGCCCGACAGCCATGGGCTCCCAGAGGAAGAGCCCAGAATCCACTTGCACTCACTCGCCTTCAATCCAGTTCCAGTTCAGTCGCTCAGTCGTGTCCGACTCTTTGCGACCCCATGAATTGCAGCACGCCAGGCCTCCCTGTCCATCACCAACTCCCGGAGTTCACTCCATTGAGTCCATGATGCCATCCAGCCATCTCATCCTCTGTCGTCCCCTTCTCCTCCTGCCCCCAATCCCTCCCAGCATCAGAGTCTTTCCCAATGAGTCAACTCTTCTCATGAGGTGGCCAAAGTACTGGAGTTTCAGCTTTAGCATCATTCCTTCCAAAGAAATCCCAGGGTTGATCTCCTTCAGAATGGACTGGTTGGATCTCCTTGCAG
>SJYX01021017.1:0-10500 GCA_006410675.1 Oreotragus oreotragus | reverse complement strand
GACAGGTCTGGGGGGTGTCCGGGGGGTCCGGGTGGGGGTCTGAGTTCAAATGATTCTACCCTCTACCAGGTGGGGGCGCTCAGGGAAAGAGCAACTTTGGGAGAACATTGAAAAGTTCTGTTTTGGACATGCTATACTTCCCAGTGGGCACATGGTAGAGACAGTCTGGAGCTTAGGGGAGTGGTCAGGGCTGCCGGCATGTATTTGAGAGTCATGGGTGTATAAATGGGTTTTAAAGTCATGTGGCTAGCTAAGATCATCCAGGGAGAGAACAACTGGAGAAGAGGGCTCAGAACAGAACCCTGGACTTTCCTAGGATTTTTAAAAGTATTTTTATCAGAGCAAAGTTGCTTTCCAATACTGTGTTACTTTCTCCTGTACAAGAAAGTGAATCAGTTATACACATACTTGTAGCTCCTCTTTTTTAGAGTTCCTTCCCATTTAGATCACCTCAGAGCACTGAGTAGTGTTCCCTGTACTGTATGGGAGGTTCTCGTTAGTTATCTATTTATCATTTTTAGGTCGGAAGAGGAGGAGGCAGCAGCCAACAGTGAAGACTGTAAATGAGCAGCCATGAGATAAGAGGTAGAAGGAGACTGGGAATCTAGTCTACGTTTTCCTGGAAAATAAGAGAGAAAGAGAGAGAAAGAACTGTTTCTAGAGGTTAGTGTTTCAGACACAAATGTCTCTATGCTGCTAGTATACAAATTATGTCAAAAATTTTTTAACATTTCCTCGAAAATCACAAGAGGGTAGAACTGGGTACTGACCTCTGAGGCAGAGAGCTGGAACTTGAGATGAAGTCCAGCCCCTGCCTCGTGTTACTTCTTGCAACTTGAATGCATCAAAACTGCAGGCAGGTTGGCCTTATCTTCCGTCAAGTTGGGATGACAGAAGCCGACAGCAAACCCACAGGCTTAGCAGAGCACACTCCTCTTCGCCACCCTCTTCTTGTGACTCTTCCCTCCACACTGCATTGGATTGCAACATGCTGCTTCCAGACCTGACTCTAGCTTCTAGGCAGTGAACTGTAAGAGCAAGAATACCATGTTATACACGCTGGGTGCCAGGTGATGCCTGGTGCGTGGAATAGACGAGGAGTCCAGTCTGGCTCTTTGGATGAAACTTCTGCCATTTTTACTAGCAGTGCAATACTTGGCACACTGCTTATCCTGTGGTCCTCAGCTTCCTGATGCTTAAATGGGAACTGACACCTGTATCACAAGGAGATAACATATATACAGTGCTTACGAGAGTGCTTGGTACCGGCTAGGAGGAGATACGTTATTAGCACAAGCACACCTTGTTTTATTGCCCTTCGCTTTGTTGCACTTCACAGATACTGGATTTTTTTTAATCAAATAGAATGTTTGTGGCTAGCCTGCATTGTGCAAGTCTATCAATACCATTTTCCCAAGAGTATTTGCTCACTTTGTGTCTCAGTGTCACATGTTGCTAATTCTCACAACATTTCAAACTTTTTCATTGTTATTATACTTGTTATGGTGAGCTGTGGTCAGTGATCTTTGATGTTATTATTGTAACTGATTTGAAAAACCACAAACTGTGTCGATAAATACGTGTTCTGACTGTTCCAGCATCTGGCCATGCCCCCTGTCTCTTCCTCTTCTCGAGTGTCTCTGTTTCTGGAGGAAAAACGGTATTGAAACCAGGTCAGTTAATAATCTTATAATGGACTATAAGTATTCAAGTGAAAGGAAGAGTCATACTTCTCTCACTTTAAATAAAAAACTGAAAACTATTAAACTTAGTGAAGAAGGCATGCTGAAAGACAAGACAGGCTGAAAGCTAGGCCTCTTGCACCAAACCACCAATCTGAATGCAAAGGAAAAGTTTCTTGAAATAACTTAAACTTGCTCCTCCAGTGAACACATGAATGATAAGAAAGTGAAATAGCCTTATTGCTAACAGGGAGAAGGTTCTAATGTTTGGATAGATCAAACCAGTCACAACATTCCCTTAAGCTGAAGCCATATCTAGAGCAAGGCCCTAACTCTCTTTAATTCTATAAAAGCTGAAAGAGGTGAGGATGCTGAAGGAGAAAAGTTTGAAGCTAGCAGATGTTGGTTCATGAGGTTTAAGGAAAGTAGTCATGTCCAGAACATAAAATTGCAAGATGAAGCAACAAGTGTTGATGTAGAAGCTGCAGCAAGTTATCCAGAAGATGTAGCTAAGATAATTAATGAAGGTAGCTACACTAAACATCAGATTTTCAGTACAGACAAAATAGCCTCCTATTGGAAGAAGATGCTATCTAGGATTTGCATAGCTGGAGAGGAGAAGTCAATGCTTGGCTTCAAAGTTTCAAAGGACAGCTGACTCATTTGTTAGGGGCTAGTATAGCTGGTGACTTTAAGTTGAAGCCAATGCTTATTCACCATTCTGAAAATCCTAAAACTAAATCCTAGCCCTTAAGAATTATACTAAACTTACTCTGCCCGTGCCATAAATGGGATAACAAAGCCTGGATGACAGCACATCTGTTGACAATGTGGTTTATGGAACATTTAAAGCCCACAATGGATACATATTGCTCAGAAAAAAAGAATCTTTTCAAATTTTTACTGCTCACTGATAATGCACCTGGTCACCCAAGAGCTCTGATGGAGCTGTACAATAATTAAGGCTATTCTCACACCTGCTAACACAGCATCCATTCTGCAGCCTGCAAATTAACGAGTAATCCCAACTTTCAAGTCTTCTTATTTAAGAAATACATTTGTAAGGCTACAGCTGCCATAGATGGTGATTCCTCTGGTGGATTCAGACAAAGTAAGCTAAATTCCTTCTAGGAAGGATTCACTATTCTAGATGCCGTCAAGTACATTTGAGATTCTTGGGAAGAGGTTAAAATATCAACACTAATAGCAGTTTGAAAGAAGTTGACTTCAACCCTCCTGGATGGTTTCGAGGGTTTCAAGACTTCTGTGGAGAAAGTAACTTGCAGACGTGGTAGAGAGAGCAAGAGAGCTAGAAGTAGAAGGGGAGCCTGAAGGCGACTAACCTGCTGTGATCTCACGGCTACCCTTCAGCCAGTGAGGAGTTACTTCTTGTGAATGATCAGGGAAAGTGGTTTCTTGAGATGAAATCGACTCCTGCTGAAGATGCTGTAAAGACTGTTGAGCTAACAACAAACGATTTAGAATATCACATAAACTTACTGACGAAGCAGTGGTAGAGTTTGACAAGATTGATTCCAACTTTGAAAGAAGTTCTAATGTGGGTAAAATCTACCAAATGGCATTGCTCGATACGGAGAAATTGTTCATGAAAGGAAGAGTCAATTACGTGGCAAACCTCACTGTTGTCATAGTTTAAGAAATTGCCACAACTATCCCAACCCTCAGCAGTCACCACCCTGATCAGTCAGCAGCTATTAACATCAAGGCAAGAGCCTCCACCAGCAAAAAGATTACAGCTTATTGAAGACTCCAATGATGGTTAGCAATTTCTAGTAATAAAGTATTTTTAAATTGAGGTACTTTTGTTTTTTTACACATAATCTTATCACACACTTAATAGACAACAGTAGAGTGTGAACATAATTTTTAAATGCATTGGGAAATAAAAAAAAAAAATTGTGCACCTCATTTTACCGTAACATTCACTTTATTGTAATAGTCTGGAACCGAACTTACGATATCTCCAAGGTCTGGATGTGTTTGTGTTGTGACCCACTGCCTGCCCCTCTCCATCCTGCTCTGAGTTCCAGAGGGTGAGATGATCAGAACCACAGGGTCAGGCAGATGTGAATTTAGATCTATGCTCTTCCTGTCTCTTATACACATCTGGTGGGGGGAGGCCAGGTCTGGGGGGTGTCCGGGGGGTCCGGGTGGGGGTCTGAGTTCAAATGATTCTACCCTCTACCAGGTGGGGGCGCTCAGGGAAAGAGCAACTTTGGGAGAACATTGAAAAGTTCTGTTTTGGACATGCTATACTTCCCAGTGGGCACATGGTAGAGACAGTCTGGAGCTTAGGGGAGTGGTCAGGGCTGCCGGCATGTATTTGAGAGTCATGGGTGTATAAATGGGTTTTAAAGTCATGTGGCTAGCTAAGATCATCCAGGGAGAGAACAACTGGAGAAGAGGGCTCAGAACAGAACCCTGGACTTTCCTAGGATTTTTAAAAGTATTTTTATCAGAGCAAAGTTGCTTTCCAATACTGTGTTACTTTCTCCTGTACAAGAAAGTGAATCAGTTATACACATACTTGTAGCTCCTCTTTTTTAGAGTTCCTTCCCATTTAGATCACCTCAGAGCACTGAGTAGTGTTCCCTGTACTGTATGGGAGGTTCTCGTTAGTTATCTATTTATCATTTTTAGGTCGGAAGAGGAGGAGGCAGCAGCCAACAGTGAAGACTGTAAATGAGCAGCCATGAGATAAGAGGTAGAAGGAGACTGGGAATCTAGTCTACGTTTTCCTGGAAAATAAGAGAGAAAGAGAGAGAAAGAACTGTTTCTAGAGGTTAGTGTTTCAGACACAAATGTCTCTATGCTGCTAGTATACAAATTATGTCAAAAATTTTTTAACATTTCCTCGAAAATCACAAGAGGGTAGAACTGGGTACTGACCTCTGAGGCAGAGAGCTGGAACTTGAGATGAAGTCCAGCCCCTGCCTCGTGTTACTTCTTGCAACTTGAATGCATCAAAACTGCAGGCAGGTTGGCCTTATCTTCCGTCAAGTTGGGATGACAGAAGCCGACAGCAAACCCACAGGCTTAGCAGAGCACACTCCTCTTCGCCACCCTCTTCTTGTGACTCTTCCCTCCACACTGCATTGGATTGCAACATGCTGCTTCCAGACCTGACTCTAGCTTCTAGGCAGTGAACTGTAAGAGCAAGAATACCATGTTATACACGCTGGGTGCCAGGTGATGCCTGGTGCGTGGAATAGACGAGGAGTCCAGTCTGGCTCTTTGGATGAAACTTCTGCCATTTTTACTAGCAGTGCAATACTGGACACACTGCTTATCCTGTGGTCCTCAGCTTCCTGATGCTTAAATGGGAACTGACACCTGTATCACAAGGAGATAACATATATACAGTGCTTACGAGAGTGCTTGGTACCGGCTAGGAGGAGATACGCTATTAGCACAAGCACACCTTGTTTTATTGCCCTTCGCTTTGTTGCACTTCACAGATACTGGATTTTTTTTAATCAAATAGAATGTTTGTGGCTAGCCTGCATTGTGCAAGTCTATCAATACCATTTTCCCAAGAGTATTTGCTCACTTTGTGTCTCAGTGTCACATGTTGCTAATTCTCACAACATTTCAAACTTTTTCATTGTTATTATACTTGTTATGGTGAGCTGTGGTCAGTGATCTTTGATGTTATTATTGTAACTGATTTGAAAAACCACAAACTGTGTCGATAAATACGTGTTCTGACTGTTCCAGCATCTGGCCATGCCCCCTGTCTCTTCCTCTTCTCGAGTGTCTCTGTTTCTGGAGGAAAAACGGTATTGAAACCAGGTCAGTTAATAATCTTATAATGGACTATAAGTATTCAAGTGAAAGGAAGAGTCATACTTCTCTCACTTTAAATAAAAAACTGAAAACTATTAAACTTAGTGAAGAAGGCATGCTGAAAGACAAGACAGGCTGAAAGCTAGGCCTCTTGCACCAAACCACCAATCTGAATGCAAAGGAAAAGTTTCTTGAAATAACTTAAACTTGCTCCTCCAGTGAACACATGAATGATAAGAAAGTGAAATAGCCTTATTGCTAACAGGGAGAAGGTTCTAATGTTTGGATAGATCAAACCAGTCACAACATTCCCTTAAGCTGAAGCCATATCTAGAGCAAGGCCCTAACTCTCTTTAATTCTATAAAAGCTGAAAGAGGTGAGGATGCTGAAGGAGAAAAGTTTGAAGCTAGCAGATGTTGGTTCATGAGGTTTAAGGAAAGTAGTCATGTCCAGAACATAAAATTGCAAGATGAAGCAACAAGTGTTGATGTAGAAGCTGCAGCAAGTTATCCAGAAGATGTAGCTAAGATAATTAATGAAGGTAGCTACACTAAACATCAGATTTTCAGTACAGACAAAATAGCCTCCTATTGGAAGAAGATGCTATCTAGGACTTGCATAGCTGGAGAGGAGAAGTCAATGCTTGGCTTCAAAGTTTCAAAGGACAGCTGACTCATTTGTTAGGGGCTAGTATAGCTGGTGACTTTAAGTTGAAGCCAATGCTTATTCACCATTCTGAAAATCCTAAAACTAAATCCTAGCCCTTAAGAATTATACTAAACTTACTCTGCCCGTGCCATAAATGGGATAACAAAGCCTGGATGACAGCACATCTGTTGACAATGTGGTTTATGGAACATTTAAAGCCCACAATGGATACATATTGCTCAGAAAAAAAGAATCTTTTCAAATTTTTACTGCTCACTGATAATGCACCTGGTCACCCAAGAGCTCTGATGGAGCTGTACAATAATTAAGGCTATTCTCACACCTGCTAACACAGCATCCATTCTGCAGCCTGCAAATTAACGAGTAATCCCAACTTTCAAGTCTTCTTATTTAAGAAATACATTTGTAAGGCTACAGCTGCCATAGATGGTGATTCCTCTGGTGGATTCAGACAAAGTAAGCTAAATTCCTTCTAGGAAGGATTCACTATTCTAGATGCCGTCAAGTACATTTGAGATTCTTGGGAAGAGGTTAAAATATCAACACTAATAGCAGTTTGAAAGAAGTTGACTTCAACCCTCCTGGATGGTTTCGAGGGTTTCAAGACTTCCGTGGAGAAAGTAACTTGCAGACGTGGTAGAGAGAGCAAGAGAGCTAGAAGTAGAAGGGGAGCCTGAAGGCGACTAACCTGCTGTGATCTCACGGCTACCCTTCAGCCAGTGAGGAGTTACTTCTTGTGAATGATCAGGGAAAGTGGTTTCTTGAGATGAAATCGACTCCTGCTGAAGATGCTGTAAAGACTGTTGAGCTAACAACAAACGATTTAGAATATCACATAAACTTACTGACGAAGCAGTGGTAGAGTTTGACAAGATTGATTCCAACTTTGAAAGAAGTTCTAATGTGGGTAAAATCTACCAAATGGCATTGCTCGATACGGAGAAATTGTTCATGAAAGAAAGAGTCAATTACGTGGCAAACCTCACTGTTGTCATAGTTTAAGAAATTGCCACAACTATCCCAACCCTCAGCAGTCACCACCCTGATCAGTCAGCAGCTATTAACATCAAGGCAAGAGCCTCCACCAGCAAAAAGATTACAGCTTATTGAAGACTCCAATGATGGTTAGCAATTTCTAGTAATAAAGTATTTTTAAATTGAGGTACTTTTGTTTTTTTACACATAATCTTATCACACACTTAATAGACAACAGTAGAGTGTGAACATAATTTTTAAATGCATTGGGAAATAAAAAAAAAAAATTGTGCACCTCATTTTACCGTAACATTCACTTTATTGTAATAGTCTGGAACCGAACTTACGATATCTCCAAGGTCTGGATGTGTTTGTGTTGTGACCCACTGCCTGCCCTTCTCCATCCTGCTCTGAGTTCCAGAGGGTGAGATGATCAGAACCACAGGGTCAGGCAGATGTGAATTTAGATCTATGCTCTTCTGTTTACCAGTTGACTTCGATACCATGTGTGTGAATTTTAGCACCATGAGCTTTAGTTTCCTTTTCTGGAAAGAGGGGATAGTAACACCAAGCCCAACGGGCTGTTGGTAGGATAACTGTGAAAAAATGCAATTAAAGTCCTTAGCACTTGTGTCCTGTATGCACTAGATAAATTCCCATTGTTGTCACCATCTCTGGGATGTACAAGAAAGTCCTTGTAAACTGTAAATGATTATACAACCACAAAGAGATGTTTTAATTGTTATTCACAGGAAGGTCCACTGCTGCTAGCTATAAGGCTGCTCTTGATTGAAATGTTGCATTCCTTCTTTCCATCTTGTACAGGGATCTATGATCACTGCCTCCTCTAAGATTTGGCCCTGGCTCACCCCCTCCAGGAAGTCTTCCCTAATTAATTGTATTTTGTCTAGTCTTTTATTCTTCAAACACTCTATCCTTGGAAGTAAATTCAGATATACAAAACAGATGAATTAGGGTTAATTAGTTGTAGCACTAGAGCATTCCTCAGGATTGTTTTAAATCATGCACTCCCAAAGCACTGTTCAACTACATGCAATTTACAAACATTTGATTAACACTCAGGGGCTCTGGGACATCACTCTTGCCCACACTGAGGTCCAGATTTAGTCTGGGCTACTTAGTGTATGTACGTTAAATGTTTTTCTAGTCTTCAGAGTTAGCTTTGCCTCTTCTAGGATTTACTCTTAATTTCCAACAAAAAGGACCTTGGCTTTAATTTTTATTACTTTCAGGGAAGATGTACCCCAAAAGGATGTCATAGGTGGGACTCAGAGGCAGGGAGACTGCCAACTGATTTTTAACAAGCCACATAGTTCACGGCTATTGTACTGTCTTAATTGTCTCCGTTATGGGAAGTAACGGAGAAGGCAATGGCAACCCACTCCAGTGTTCTTGCCTGGAGAATCCCAGGGACGGGGGAGCCTGGCAGGCTGCCATCTATGGGGTCGCACAGAGTTGGACACGACTGAAGCGACCTAGAAGCAGCAGCAGCAGCAGCAGCATGGGAAGTAAGAACTTCCTGGAATGGTAACAAATTATCGACCCAAAGCAGGGGTTTGAGGGGAATTTCACTCCCAAAAGCCAGGGATTATAGAATCATAGACCAAGATAATAGTTTTAGAATTGTTTTTTCTTAATTTTTTTCCTTTGTTACTCTCCTGATCAATTATAGTAAAATCATTCAAAGACGGGAGACAGTGGGCTTGCTTCAGATACAACAATGAAGGGTAGGAGGAGGGAATGGCAGGCTCCACAGCAGGACTGGGAGAAGAACCTTGGGAACAGAGATGATACATCTTCATGAGATAATACTGAAGACAAATATAAAGCAGGCTGCGTCCCGGCCACTTAAGGGAAGGAGGGAAAAGTAGGAGTCAGAGCCTTCTGTGATCCGTGTGCATGCGTGCTCAGTCATGTCCGACTCCTTGCTATCCCGCGGACTGCAGCCTGCCTGGCTCCTCCGTCCATGGGATTTCCCAGCAGGAATACTGGAATGGGTTGCCATTTCCCGCTGCAGGGCATCTTCCTGACCCAGGGACTGAACCTGCATCTTTTGTGTCTCCTGCATTGACAGGCAGATTCTTTACCACTGCACCACCTGTGAAGAATCTACTCTGGGATTTCTTGACAGGGGCAGGATCCCAAGGAGGATGCAGAGGCCTGAGCAGCCAGAAGGCTCCACAAAATCACAGGGTTCCTCAGAAGGGGCACGGAAGAGCAAGCCCAGCCTCCCGATGGGCTCAAGACTGGATGCTCGGCTTTTCGGGATGATGGGAGGGACCCAGGCGGAAAGATGTGGGGTGGAGTGCAGGTACCCAGTGGAGAGGCTCAAGGTGAACTCTCACTCACAGGCTGCAGCTTCAGCTGAGGACTGCCTGCCAGCAGGGCCAAGGCAAGCATTCCAGGCCTCCCCACTAATTTCTGTCCTGTCCTTGCTCTGCACAGATGCCCACCCCACTCCAGACTGTGCTGCTATCTGAGGATAAAGATCTGCTCTGGTTCTGGTGCTTGGCTTTTGTATTTGGCGGTTCTGGCTCTCAATCCCTGTTTATCTACTCAAGGACTCAGACTTGGTTACGTTCTCTCATCCATCCCATGTGAAAACCTGTGAACCGTCTGCTGCTAACACTCTCCTGAAGCAGGAAGGAAAAGGGCAGGACAACTGCTAGAAAAATGAAGAAGGAGCGCAGTCGTTAGGATACGATAAAAACAGCTGGAACCAGCTGAAACCAGCTGAAACCAGCCCCTAATCTGAACATTTCCCTAGATCAATACATACAGTATCAACACATCCTTATAATAGCTGAATAATATTCCATAATATAAACTGTCCCAACGTATGTAACCACCATTATACTGAAGAATATTGAAGTTGTGCCCTTCTTTTTACTGTTATAAATAGTATTATAATAAGCATCCTTATACAGATGCACTTACAATTTACAACTTTTGTTTCTATTGAAGATATCTAATTATTCCAATGGGTCCATGAGCACATGGGTATAATTAAGCTGTCTTAGAATTAATCAGTGGGTCAGCTGGTATGCACATTTAAAATTTTATAGGTGCTGCACTGCCAGATATTATAAGAGAATACAATTTATAGCTAGACATTGAACACACTAGTTGGTGATTTTTGATGAATTATTTTGATTTCTGAACTTCAATTTCCTCATCTACAAAATGGAAATAATACATTTTTTGAAGTATAAAGATAATAAGTGTTTGCCACCTGGCAAAAATCTGGACACTTCATTTCAGTCAGTTCAGTCACTCAGTCATGTCCAGCTCTTTGTGACCCCATGGACTGCAGCATGCCAGGCTTCCCTGTCCATCACCAACTCT
>SJYX01021016.1:707770-743609 GCA_006410675.1 Oreotragus oreotragus | reverse complement strand
GCATCACTTCATGGCAAATAAATGGGGAAACAGTGGAAACAGTGAGAGACTTTATTTTAGGGGGCTCCAAAATCACTGCAGATGGTGATTGCAGCCATGAAATTAAAAGACACTTGCTCCTTGGAAGAAAAGTTATGACCAATCTAGACAGCATACTAAAAAGCAGAGACATTACTTTGCCAACAAAGGTCTGTCTAGTCAAGGCTACAGTGTTTCTAGTGGTCATGTATGGATGTGAGTTGGACTATAAGAAAGCTGAGTGCCGAAAAATTGATGCTTTTGAACTGTGGTCTTGGAGCAGACTCTTGAGAGTCCCTCGGACAGCAAGGAGCTCCTACCAGTCTATCCTAAAGGAAATCAGTCCTGAATATTCGTTGGAAGGACTGATGCTGAAGCTGAAACTCCAATACTTTGGCCACCTGATGTGAAGAACTGACTCATTTGAAAAGACTCTGATGCTGGAAAGATTGAAGGCGGGAGGAGAAGGGGATGACAGAGGATGAGATGGTGGGATGGCATCACCGACTCAATGGACATGAGTTTGAGTAAGCTCCAGGAGTTGATGATGGACAGGAAATCCTGGCGTGCTACAGTCCACGGGGTTGCAAAGAGTTGAACATGACTGAGTGACTGAACTGAACTGAAGTCGTAGAACGGCTGAGGCAGGAAGGATGACTGCTGGGTGCTTCCCAACCATTAGTGTTCGGAGGAACATTGTCCAGAGAACAGCACCACATCCTGCCTATGTCACCAAGAGGCTGTTCCGAGCACAGAATCTAGATCTCAGCTCCCCTCTACTCCCTACTAGGCAAACTAATCACTCTGTACCTCTGTTTTCTCCATCTGTAAAATAGGTATAATCATGGCACCTACCTTTAGGATTATTATAAAACTTTGATGAATTCATCCATGAATAGTGAGTAAGCATTATAGAATTGCTGGATACCCACGGCTTAATTAGAGAAGGAAATGACAACCACTCCACTATTCTTGCCTAGAAGAATCCCAGGGTTGGGGGAGCCTGGTGGGCTGCCGTCTATGGGGTCACACAGAGTCGGACACGACTGAAGCGACTTAGCAGCAGCAGCAGCATGGCTTAATTAACATTTTCTTGAGATCAATTCTCTTAAAAAAAAAAAACAAAAAACTTGTGTAGCTCTACTGTAAGAAGCAGTTCTCCATAACAGCACAGATTGAATGTTCTAGTTATACATTTTTCACTTCTGAATAGATACACAGCTATTACAGTGAAGTCGCCAGTGCGCACTTCACACCCTGGGATGGCAGATAGATGTGGTCCCTCCGATGCCCGCAGGGAAGGCCCATTTCGAGTCCTCAGCCCCCAGGGCCCAGACAGGGCAGACACTCCTGAGCAGTTCTTGGGTAACTGATCTGACACGTGAGGTGGCGCTCTCCCAGGGCTTACGCAGGGCCCCTGCCTGCCTTTTTCTCCACTGCCTCTGGATTCATCACCACTCTGCTGCCAAAGCCCTGCTAGGGAGACTGTGATTCTTTTTTTGCTGAAATCATGTGTTTTGGAGTTATTTGGCTTGTCTCACACCCGCCTCTAGTGGGGGTGGCTGTGGAAATCACGCTCTGGCAGATAATTAAAATTTCAAGTGAGCGAGATGCCAGGAGGCTGCCTCTTCTTCTAGGAGACACAGTCATCAGCTGGAGGAGAGGGCCTAAGGGGGCTTGGGGCTTCAGCCTGCCCACCCTCCGCTCCACTTCTGCCTGCAGCTTGGTCTTGCCCCTGGCGAGGAATGCTCCCTTCCCATCCAGCCTGCCCATGGCCCTTTCCACCTCTCCTGATGAAAGCCCCTCTGTGGTTCTCAGGGCCTAACCAGCGGTTCTTGAGTTGAGGTTCCCAGAGCAGCTGCAGCATCACCCAGGAACAGGTTTAAAAAGTAGATTCTTTTTTTTTTTAATATTCATTTATTTATTTGGCTTCACTGGGTCTTAGTTGTGGCACACGAGATCTTCAGTGGTGGCATGCGGGGTCTAGTTCCCTGACCAGGAATCGAACCTGGGCTCCGTGCGCTGGAAGTGAGGAGTCTTAGACACTGGACCACCAGGGTAGTCCCCCCAAAGCAGATTCTTGACTCCATTCCAGTTCTACTGACTCAGAGACTCGGGGATGGTACTCTAAAATCTGTGTTTATCAGCCTCCCCAGATGATTCTGATGCTTGTTAAAGGGGGAGAACTCCTGGCCTAGACAACATCCAGCCTCATCAGCTGGGCACGCAGGGCCCTTCCGGGGGCGTCTCTGCCCTGGACTCCAGGCAGACTCGGGGGCAGCTTCTGGGCTGGCATTTACTCTTGTCCTTGGGCAAGTCCCTCCAGCGTCCTGGTGCCCTGCCTCTCTGCCTCTGCGGTCACTCGCAGGAGTGCTTAGCCTTGAAACTGGATCGCAGTGGAATGTGGCTGGCTCGGGGCCTGACACAGAGCGATTCAGTGACAACTATTCATTGAATGACTGCTCTGTGCCAGGTGCTGTTTGAGTCACTGGAGTAAATCAATGAACAAAGCAAAGATACCTGCCCTCATGGAGCGTATGTTCTACCCTGGGGAAGTAAAGACCACAAGCAGAAAAATCCACCATAAATCAGGAAGGTCAGGGATGGAGACACTTGAGCGGGGACTTGAAGGAGGAAGGGCATCGCTTGTGGATATCCAGGGAAGACGGCCCTGAGACGCAGACGCCGAGTGAGAGCAGGGGCCCTCGGAAGGGGCAGGGGCACAGCTGGCTGCTGCAGCAAGGGTGTGAGGAGAGGGAGCTCGGCACAGAGGGCGTCAGAAAGGGCACAGATTTCATGGGCCTGCATGCTCAGATGCTCCGTCTTCTTTGTGCCTTAGCGACCCCATGGACTGCAGCCCGCCAGGCTCCTCTGTCGGTGGGGTTCTTCAGGCAAGAACACTGGAGGGTTGCCATTTCCTGCTCCAGGGATCTTTCCGACCCCCAGGGATGGAGTCCACTTCTCCTGCGTTGGCCGATGGTTTGTTGACCACTAGCACCACCTGGGAAGCCCTTCGTGGGCCTGGTAGAGCTACAATTAGACAGAGTTTTCTCTGAGTGCAAGGGGAGCTTTTGGGAATTTAGTTTGAAGCCAAAAAATGACATCAATCAGACTTAGACAGGCAGACCTCCTCTTACTGCACTTTGCTTTCTTTTGGTGCTTCCCAGATGTTATGTTTTACACGTTGAAAGGTTTGTGGCAAACGTGCAGTGAGCAAGTCTCTTGACGCCATTTTTCTGACAGCGTTTGCTTACTTCCTGACCCTGTGTCACATTTTGGTAATTCTTGAAATATTTCAGACTTTTTCATTGTTATTGCATTTATTATGGTGACCTGTGATCTTTGATTTCACATTGCAAAAAGGTTAGGACTCACTGGAGGCTCAGATGATGATTAGTATTTTTTTTAGCAATAAGGTACTTTTTATTAAGATATGCACTTTGCTGTTTTTAGATATATGCACACTTAATCGACTTCAGGCAAGAATACTGGAGTGGGCTGGCATTTCCCTCTCCAGGGATCGAACCCAGGTCTCCTGCATTGCAGGTGGAGTCTTTACGGTCTGAGCCACCAAGCCCAATAGATTTCAAGATAGTGCAAACATAACTTTTAAGTGCACCAGGAAACCTTTTAAAAAGCTCATGTGACTCACTTTATTGACATACTTGCTTTGTTGTGCCATCTGGAACCCAGCTGGAGGCATCTCTGAGGCCTGGCTGTGTTTGAAAAGACTCACCGTGGTCACGGGGTTGAACGAGTGCTGTGTAGCTTCCAGGGCAGTGGCAGGTGGGCACCTTAGGCCCTGCTGAAGAGTCAAGTCAAAGGTGATGGCCCTATGGCAAGAAATCGTGGAACTCTGCATTGATTTCGAGCGAAGCACTAGGATTCTCTGACAGCTGGATCCGAGGAGTGTGACCAGCAGTAGGAAGTCAGGGATGGCTCCAAGGTCATGGCTGAGCTGATGGAAGATGGGGGTGAGTGCAAAGGGAGGCAGGGAAGGAGGTGAACGGGGCTTTGAGGGAAGATCGGAGCTATGGTTAGACAGATTGAGTTTGTCTTCTAGGTAGTCGGGTGGAGCTGTTGAGTAGACGTTTAGAAAAAGAGGTCAGAGTTCAGCAAAGTGTTTGGAAGATGGGAACTTGGGAGTTGAAAGACACCGAGACATTTAAAGCCTTGAGGCTGACAGCTCCCCAGGAAGGAATGTTGGTAGACGAGAAGGTGAGCCCTGGGCACCAGGGACGTTCAGAAGAGGGAAGGGAGACCAAGGGAGGCTGAGAGGAGAGACCGGAGGTAAGGGGACTGGGAGAGCAGAGCATCGCGGGGGGTGGGGGATACACAGCGCCCATCTATCAAGGGGCAGATGGAGGAGGAGGAGTGTGGATCTGGCCATGTGGACGGTGGCGACTGTGGCAGAACAGCTGGCAGAGGGCTGGGGCAAGAGCCTGACCACAGTGGGTTTAAGGCGAAGAGGAGGATGGAAACCACAAACGTAGATAGCAGGTCCCTCGTGACCCTCACAGCAAAGAGGAAACGGAAGAGAGGCGGTGGAGTTGGCGAGACAGTGCAGGCGGTGAGATCTAGGTAAAAAGTGGAAGTGAAAGCGAACGTCACTCAGTCGTGTCCAGCTCTTCGCCACCCCTGGGACTATACAGTCCATGGAACTCTCGAGGCCAGGAATACTGGAGAGGGTAGCCTTTCCCTTCTCCTGGGGATCTTCCCAACCCAGTGATCCAACCCAGGTCTCCCACATTGCAGGTGGATTCTTTACCAGTTGAGACACAAAGGAAGCCCAAGAATACTGAAGAGGGTAGCCTTTCCCTTCTCCAGTGGATCTTCCCAACCCAGGTATTGAGCCAGGGCCTCCTGCCTTGCAGGCAGATTCTCTACCAACTGCTCTCAGGGAAACCATGAGATCTATGTACCATGTGGGTATTTGCAAACCAGACATTCAGAGTTAGTGGTGATGGCACCCAGGGGAGGCAAGCGCTGTGGCGGGTGTGTGTGTGTGGCCAGGGGCAGGGAGGAGGAGGCTCACTCTCACATCTCCATCAGCAGCTAACCATCTCCTCACCTTGTACCCTCTGCACAGTCCCAGTAAAAACACTGGGCCAGTTCTGCAAGCACAACAAATTCAGGAAATTTAGGGCAGAAGCTGGTCATGGCCACTTTTAACAGCTCCTCAGGTGATGGCTCAGAGGATAAAGAATCCACCTGCAGTGAAGGTTCCTTCCCTGGGTTAGGAAGATCCCCTGGAGTAGGAAATGGCAACCCACTCCAGTGTTCCTGCCTGGAGAACTCCACGGACAGAGGAACCTGGCAGGCTATAGTCCATGGGGCTGCAAGCTGCTGGACATGACTGAGCACAATTGTCTTGGCTCAGGTGATTCTGGGAGTACCCCCATTAATCTAGAACCTTCTCTGCCTGCTAAATTTCTGCTTCTCCTTCAAAGTCCAGTTCAGCTGAGAAACTTCTGTAGGTATTTTTGAGGCAGGAAAGTCAAGGGCACAGATGAAGGGGTTAGGGGAGGGTGCCCCTGGGAAGACACACGGCATTCTCTATTCTTCAGTAGCCAGGGACACTCGGAAAATGCATTCAAATGGGTATATCTTTCCTTTTCTCCTTTGCCTTTTGCATCTTTTCTTTTCTCAGCTATTTGTGAGGCCTCCTTGGACAACCATTTTGTCTTTTGGAATTCTTTTTCTTGGGGATGGTCTTGATTACTGCCTTCTATACAGTGTGATGAACTCCGTCCATAGTTCTTCAGGTACTCTATGAGATACAATCCCTTGAATCTCTTTGTCACAAAAAGAAAATTTCACAAGCTGAGAAGATAATAACCAAACCTAGAATGTCTTAATGATTATATTTGTTTGTCTAAGACATAAGCCATTCTTGTGACTGTTTGTTTGGAGCAATCCCCATAAACTCTTTGGGGGTGGGGACTTTTATTTTTACTAAAATATTTTAGTTAAGTAGAATGATTTGGTGAGCTCTGGGGACTTTAATAAAGTAATTATGGATTCTTGGAGGAACTATGTACAAAACTTGACTTCCTTGGATACTGTCAGACTTTCTGTTGTAAACAGTAAACTACAAGATCTAAGAGCGTGACCCTGATGCCTCTTTTTGTAGGAGTCATTTATTAGCAATGGTAACCTTGAATATGTAAGAATAGTTCCTAATTAATCAAGGATTGGCTTCTTCAAGTGAAAGCCTGGGAGAGAAAAATGAAAAAAAGACTAAAACTTGAGTCTTAGAACTTACTCACCAAGATGAAGGGGAAGGTATGGTCTAGCATGAAAAATGCTGGACCACAAGATTATCACATAAGAATCAGAGTTATTCTTGGTTTGTCCACAGTAAAATGAGTTCCAGGAGAAATTATTCTTAAACTCAACATCTGGAATTCCCTTATATTCTTCTGTTAAGCCACTTTCCTGATTTCTCAAGGGTGGCTTTTTCCTGAATCCAATGTGAAAACAGACATATTCCAAGCCATGGTGAAGTCAGCCTTGTTCATACCTACCCAGTTTTAACATTGTTATATATACTTGACCAACGTTTTAAGATACAATAAGAGGGCAGAAAGATAAAAGGTTTTGAAAGGATCGCGTATGCAGATTGAATCTCAGGCCCTGACAACTGTAAGGGAAGACAGTGTTGCCCTGCTAATGAGCCCCTGGGAAGAGTCTGGCATTTATGAATACAAACATTTCTATCATTGCTACTAAAACTAAAACTCACGAGAATGCATTGTTGAAATAATATTTTGTCTTGAAGTAGTAGGTATAGCTGCTCTTTTTCTCCTTCTCCTTATTTATCTACCTACCTATTTATTTATATCCTGTCTTCTCCTGAAAAGAATTTAAAGTACTCTACAAAGGGGCACATAGTAAAAGCAAGATCCAGTGCAACTAAAATACATGGGAACAATTAGGCAAAGGGAAGAATACAGGTAGGGAAGTAACATGGGACGAGGACTAGGGTTGTGACCTGAAGTTTACTGTGCTTGATAGAGGTAGACCACTAATTTGGTCTGTGCTTTCAACTAACATATGTGAGGAGAGAAAAATGATTGACCACATGAATCAGAATGTACAGAAGGTTACAACAAAGTAGTTTTTCAGAAAAGCTAATGGAGGGTGAAGAATAAGAACTAATTGGGCTAATGGGGCAAAAGGTGGTCAACTGTTGCAAGAGTCATAAATTTCCTAGTAGCTATGGATATTCATCTTTGTTTCTGGAGATCCTTTGAGTGAATCATTTTAATTGTCTTCTCTGGTCTGGAAGAGTCTTTGGGGAAATATTCATCATATCTATGTATCTGTCTGTCTATGAAATGATATATATAATAACCCTTAAAAACTTTCCTTCATGTTTTCTTTCATTTATTTATTTCCAGTTCATGTACCTTGTATTGATATTTAGAAGTCTAGCACGTGAGACTTAGAATGCAAGGCTACATGCATTTACAGTCTGGTCAGGGACCTGCACCAGCCAATGGTTCATGTGTAATAGCAACTTATTTCTAAGCTTGTCAATTTTATCTAAATTAATGTGGAACATAAAATTCCAGAAAAGTTCAGTAGAAATTACAGCAGAACTTCTAGTATCCTCTATATTAACTACTGTGAAAAATGTGGGAGCCTTTCTTACCACCTAAACTTGTATTTTTATGTGGTTGGTTTTAAAAAAAAATCATTCAGTATTCAAAAGTAGCATTGATATGTGTTACCTATTTGGGTATTTTGGTCCATTAACTTTTTCCAGTGGTTTTTCCGATTAAAATTACATTGAAGCCATATGACATCTATTTGTATGATAAAACTCCCTAACTCTTGAAAGAAATGTCAAAGCAGATTGAGCAGAGGGAGTGAGTTAACACTTTTCAGTGGTTCTAGTCACTAGTTCCATCAAGTACTAATTTCCAAGGTTGAGTTTTTCTCATTTGAAAAATTAGTAGACTTTTTTAAAGGACAGTTTAACATTCAAGCAAAAGTCAAGCAGATAATGCAGAGGTCCTATTTGCTTCCATTTCCTTGCACACAGTTTCCTCCATTATTAATATTATTAGCATTAATATGTTATATTTCTTGTAATTAGTGATTGAGTATCAATATTGTTATTTATTGAAATCCATAGTTTACTTTAAAATTTCCTCTGTTTCACAGTTCTGTGGGTTTTAACAAATGCATTATGTCTTGTATCCTCAATTAGTATATCATACAGAACTCTGTTACCATCCTAATAATATTCGTGCTTCACCTATTTACTCGTTCTCCCCGCCTCTCCACCATCCTCAAATCCCTGGTTACTGATCGTAATTTCCCAATAGTTTTGCCTTTTCCAGAATGTCAAATAGTTGAAATCATATAGTATACACAACTTTTAAAAACTGGCTTCTTTTACTTAACAATAAATGTTCTAAGACTCTTCCAAGTCTTTCTGTGGCTTGATAGCCCATTTCTTTTTATTGCTAAATAGTATTCCATGTGTGAATATACCATTGTTTATCCTTTGAAGGGCATCTTGCTTGTTTCTGCTGCTGCTGCTGCTAAGTCGCTTCAGTCGTGTCTGACTCTGTGCGACCCCATAGATACAGACGGCAGCCCACCAGGCTCCCCCATCCCTGGGATTCTCCAGGCAAGAACAC
Source organism: Oreotragus oreotragus (assembly GCA_006410675.1). NCBI lineage: Eukaryota > Metazoa > Chordata > Mammalia > Artiodactyla > Bovidae > Oreotragus > Oreotragus oreotragus. The sequence goes on along the minus strand of SJYX01021016.1, from coordinate 734,937 downwards.
TGGAGTGGGTTGCCATTTCCTTCTCCAATGCATGAAAGTGAAAAGTGAAAGTGAAGTCACTCAGTCGTGTCTGACTCTTTGCAACCCCATGGACTGCAGCCCACCAGGCTCCTCCATCCATGGGATTTTCCAGGCAAGAGTTCTGGAGTGGGCTGCCATTGCCTTTTCCTAGTTGATTATAAATAAAGACTCTCTAAACATTCATGAATAGCTTTTTGTGTGAACTTGTTTTCAGTTTGATCTAACAAATATCTAGGAGCACAATTGCTGGATCATAATTTTATTTGTAATAAACTGCCAAACTGTCTTCTAAAGTGACTTTGCTACTTTGCATTCCCATCAGCAGTGTTGTGCTGCATCTTTGTCAGCATTTGGTATTGTCAGTGTTAAGGATTTTAGCCATTCTAATAGCTGTGTCTTGGTATCTCATTGTTGGCTTAGTTTGCAATTCCCTAATGGCATAAGGTATTGAGCATATTTTCTTATGGTTATTTGCCATCTACATATTTTCATTGATGAGATATTTGTTCAGATCATTTGTCCATTTTTTAATGAATTGTTTGTTTTTTATTGTTAAATTTTAACAGCTCTTTGTTTATTTGGGGTATAAGTCCTTTATCAGATATATTTTGCAAATATTTTCTCACAGGTTGTGATTTGGTTTTCCATTCTCCTAACAGATGTTTGTCTCTTTATTCTTTTAACAAAACAAATGTTCTAAATTTTAATAAATTCCAGCTTATCAATTGTTTATTTCATGTATTGTACTTTTGTTATTCTATCTAAAACCTAATTGCTAAATTCAGAATAATCAAGATCTTTTCCCATGTTATCATCTACAAGTTTTATAATTTATTTTTAGGTCTACAATCCTTTTTGAGTTAATTTTTATGAAGAGTGTAAGGTCTGTATCTAAGATTGATTTCGATACATATGTGTCTTATTGTTTCAGAACTATTTGTTGAAAACACTTTTTTTTTTCATTGAATTGCATTTCTTCTTTTTGTCAGTCTCTTTCAAGGTTTTGTATTCAGTTCCATTGATCTATTTCTTTATTCTTTTGCTAACACTCTGCTGTCTTGGGGGCTTCCCTGGTGGCTCAGACAGTGAAGAATCTGCCTGCAATGCCGGAGACAAAAGAGACCCAGGTTCAAGCTCTGCGTTGGGAAGATCCCTGGAGGAAGGCATGGCAACCCAACCAGTTTTCTTGCCTGGAGAATTCCATGGATAGAGAAGTCTAGCAGGCTACAGTCCATGGAGTTGCAAAGAGTCAGACACTACTGCTGGACTAACACTTGAGCTTTATGCCATCTTGATTACTGCTGCTGCTGCTGCTGCTGCTGCTAAGTCACTTCAGTCGTGTCTGACTCTGTGCGACCCCTTAGATNGCTACAGTCCATGGAGTTGCAAAGAGTCAGACACTACTGCTGGACTAACACTTGAGCTTTATGCCATCTTGATTACTGCTGCTGCTGCTGCTGCTGCTGCTAAGTCACTTCAGTCGTGTCTGACTCTGTGCGACCCCTTAGATGGCAGCCTACCAGGCTCCGCCATCCCTGGAATTCTCCAGGCAAGAACCCTGGAGTGGGTTGCCATTTACTTGAATGCATGAAAGTGAAAAGTGAAAGTGAAGTCGGTCAGTTGTGTCCAACTCTTAGCAACCCCATCGACTGCAGCCTACCAGGCTCCTCCATCCATGGAATTTGCTAGGCAAGATTACTGGAGTGGGGCGCCATCGCCTTCTCCATCTTGATTACTGTAACTTTATAATAATTTCTTTTCCCTCTTTGAAAATTTATTTTGGTCTGAATGTTTCTCATTTATCTGTAGATATAGGCACTTTGAGAAAACAATAACAGCAATTTGATTGTCTAGTAGTTCTTTTTAAATCTTTCAATATTGTATTAGTTTCAGGTATACAGCACAGTGATTTCAGTATTTTTTTTTTCCAGATTATACTCCATTATAAATTATTACCAAAGGGTAGAGGGAAGGGACACAGTACAAATTAGGGATATGGGATTAATAGACACAAAGTACTATATGTAAAGTAGATAAGGAACAAGGATACTGTATACCACAGTGAAATATAGCCATTATCTTATAATAACCTATAGAAATTCTTGAACTTGGGTGTCCGAGTCGTGTGATTTTGTAATTCTTCAGTGTTGTGATGTCTATTCTGGGTCTTTTGCCTTTCCATATAAATTTTACTATTGTTATCCACAAAATAACCTGCAAGGATTTTGACTGGTATTCCATGGAATGTATAGATCATGTTTGGAAGAATTTACTTCATAATAATATTGAGCTTTTCTATTCATGAACAGAGAATATCTCTCCACTTATTCTTTTTTTCCTCCATTTATTCTTATACATATTTTATTAAAATTATATCTAAGCTTTCCATTGGGGATGCTAATGTAACGATATTGTGTTTTCCATTTGAAATACCAGTTCATCATTGTTGGTGTATGGAAAACAATTGACTTCTGTATATTAACTTTGTATCCTGCAACTGTGCTATATAAGCTTATTAATTCAAGCAGAGTTTTATATCAATTCTTTGTGATGATCTATATAGACAAGCATGTCATTTTTGAAGAAAGACAGCTTAATTTTTCATTTCCAATCTGTGTATCTTTCATTTCTTTATCTTGTCTTAATGTGTTGCTGCTGCTGCTACTAAGTCGCTTCAGTTGTGTCTGACTCTGTGCGACCCCATAGACGGTAGCCCACCAGGCTCTGCCATCCCTGGGATTCTCCAGGCAAGAACACTGGAGTGGGTTGCCATTTCCTTCTCCAGTGCATGAAAGTGAAAAGTGAAAGTGAAGTCGCTCAGTTGTGTCAGACTCTTAGCAACCCCATGGACTGCAGCCCACCAGGCTCCTCCGCCCATGGGATTTTGCAGGCAGAAGTACTGGAGTTGGGTGCCATTTCCTTCTCTGGTCTTAATGTGTTAGGTAGGACTTTATGATACTAAATAGAAGCACTAAAAGGGACATCCTTGCCTTGTTCCCTTATCTTAAGTTAGGGAGCAAGCTTCTAGTTCCTCACCATTAAGTATGATATTAGCTGTAAATTACTTTATCAAGTAGAGAAATATCCCCTCTATTTCTAGTTAACTGAAAGCTTTTATCATGAATGGTGTTGGATTTTGGTAAATACTTTTTCTGTACCTATTGGTACAATCATGTGATTTTTCTTCTTTATAGCCCTTTAATATGATGGATTATATGAACTGATTTACTAATATTTTATTGTGGGTGTTTAGATTTATATTTGTGAGAAATATTGGTATCTAGCTTTCCTTTCTTCAGTTCAGTTCAGTTCAGTCGCTTAGTCGTGTCCAACTCTTTGCCACCCCATGAATCACAGCACACCAGGCCTCCCTGTCCATCACCATCTCCCTACTTGTTTAATTTGAAAATGATGGCTAGTGGTGGTAAGTAAGGAATGGGGATGGGAATAGAGAGACAGCAAAGAAAGTATGTTTGGTTTCCAAGGGACAAAATCCTATCCAAACTAGTCCAACTAAGGGGAGTTTAACTAAAAAGATCTAGGGTCCTCTTAGGAAACCCAGGGGTAAGCAGAATGGCCAGGACTCATCTAATTTAGATGAGGGTAGGGGATTAAGTTTGGCTCCATATAACTGAGATAAAATACATGAGAAATAGAACTATAAAACTCAGAAGCTCGGATCTAGCATGACAGCTTCTCAATGTCATAAAAAACTCAGACTGCTATTTTTCTGCTCTGTCATCCTTCAGTTCAGTTCAGTCACTCAGTGGTGTCCGACTCTTTGCAACCTCATGAATCCCAGCACACCAGGCCTCCCTGTCCATCACCATCTCCCGGAGTTCACTCAGACTCATGTCCATCGAGTCCGTGATGCCATCCAGCCATCTCATCCTCTGTCGTCCCCTTTTCCTCCTGCCCCCAATCCCTCCCAGCATCAGAGTCTTTTCCAATAAGTCAACTCTTCGCATGAGGTGGCCAAAGTACTGGAGTTTCAGCTTTAGCATCATTCCTTCCAAAGAAATCCCAGGGCTGATCTCTTTTAGAATGGACGGGTTGGATCTTGCAGTCCAAGGGACTCTCAAGAGTCTTCTCTGACACCAAGTTCAAAAGCATCAATTCCTCAGTGCTCAGCTTTCTTCACAGTCCAACTCTCACATCCATACATGACCAGTGGAAAAACTATAGCCTTGACTAGACGGATGTTTGTTGGCAAAGTAATGTCTCTGCTTTTGAATATGCTATCTAGGTTGGTCATAACTTTTCTTCCAAGGAGTAAGCGTCTTTTAATTTCATGGCTACAGTCACCATCTGTCATCCTTAGCATGCTTCCAATTGCAAAGTCACCTCAGTGTCTAATATGATTGCTGAAGCCCCAGCCAGTATTTCTGTATTCCAAGCACCTGAAGTGAGGAAGAGAAGGATTCCTTTTAAAGAAAACTTCCAGGAAGACCCACATAACACTTCTATTGACCACACAAGATTTCAATTGGCCAGAAGTGAGTCAATGACCACACCTAAATTAGATACTCACACTGTGGTTTGTAGATGTAGTTTGGCTACTCTTGAGAATTTGGAATGTTTAAAAAACATGAGCAGATATTTAAATACTATAAGATTTGACATTTCTGGCCTCTCTTAAAAAAAGACAAACTCAGAAAGTCTGACAACCCCCTTTTTTAAAAGCCCAGTTTGCTCCACCCCTTTGAGTTACTTGCAGGCTTTGTGACTTTGAACTCCAGCTTTTCTGAGGGAGGAGTTGACGGGCCCAGATCTCCTGGAATAATATCCACTCCTGGACCATGCCGGCCACTGGGAGAAGGGCTTGGCAGCCATGGCCGTCGGGCGGTTCTCCGGGTCAGGTTTGGTGCAGTTGGTCTGTAGTATATGAGACTTCATCTTCATTGGCACCCTGGGGAGTGCTGTCAGACAGCCTTAAGCTGCCAGAGCCTTAAGCTACCCTTTTCTGAGTATCTACTGAATGCCACAGCTATTGCACTCCAAACCCCATTTTACCAGTGTTTCTCTCAAAGGGTGGCACAGAGACTTCCTGGGGAATGTGTTTAAACTGTCCACTCATAGCTCGGATTCCAGAATGGCAGAATCAAGCTCTCTAGGTGGGACCAAGGACTCTGCATTTCAGCAGTCTCTCCAGGGCCTTCTGAACACTTCAGTTTGGGAGCTGAGGGCATTACACAAGCCCCACAGTTAGGAGTGGGAGCCTGAGTCTGCTCCCCTGGGCTGTCCAGGGGAGGCAGAGAGTGAGCAGAAGCTCTTTCATCAGGAGGCTGCTGGCCCCTACAGGGCTCTCTGTCAAAGGCAGTTGGGGGCCACTGGGCATCTCCTGCCGCAGGGGTAACCCTGGGCTGCACAGAGGGGTCCTCTCTTACCTGTCTATCTCACTTAGCAGCGGGGAAGGGGAGGGACAGACAGCGAGCCTGGGGAAGAGAGTGCTCATGCCAGCTTCCCCTCCTCCCTTCCACCCCGGGCCGAGCTCACTCTCTGAGGCTGTTTCCTCCCCTTTACGTGGGCAGTTATTATCGTAATGGGTGATCCCGGTTTCATGCTGTCTAAATGCTATCAGTTTTCATGGTATCTATCCCTCCTGCTTCTGCTATCATCACTTTCCTTTGCTGGGCGTGCTTTCCACAGGCGCAGTGCTCCAGGGTGGCCCAATGAGAGCCTGAACTGAGGACTTGATTGGAAACCATGGGGGAAAGGGGACATTCTTCTTCCTGGCTGGGAGCTGTGGGGATGTCGCCTGGGCCAACTTGTCCCTTTAAAGGGCAGTTCTGCCTGGGAAGGGCGCCAGCGTGGGGGAAAGCAGGCCTGAGAGAAAAGAGGCTGAGGAAGCGTCAGATGACATCCTGGAAGCCCCCACCTCAAAGCCAGGCCCACTCCAGTGTGAGCGTGCCAACAGATTCCTGCCTCCTGCTAAAGTTAACCTGAGCCGATTTCCTCTTGTGGAGGGAGTGACCCCACAGCCCCATACAAGCAGCAGCTGCCAAGTCTGAAACCTGCATTTGCTGCTGAGTGCGGCATGGCTGCTGCACACTCAGTGCTTGGACACTGCTTTGGGTCTCCTTTGGCTTTTTATGATTTGTGCTCGATATTAGCTCTTTTTCTCTTTGCTATTTCACTCCTTAACGGCCTGACCGATGGTAACAGCTAGCAGAGTTAAATGTGTATGCAGGAAAAAGCTTTCATGTAAGTGACAACACTTTCCTAATCGGCTGCCTAGAGTGCTGGGTTAGGAATCAGTGGGAAGCAGTGCAGGGCTTGATTAGCGATGTCTGCCGTGGAGGCTGCACTCCACTGTGGGTGTGCACGCTACGTTCTCACCGTGTGTGAATGATCCCTTCTTTTGGTGTCAGTTGTTCCAAATCAATAAAAGGGAATTTTAGTGGTTGTGTGCCCCGTGATTTCTCAAGTTGGGGCCACTTCTCAGCCCAGTTCAGAAACTGGAGCATGGGAAGATTTATGGCCGGAGGTGACCGAGGGAATTTGCAAAGGGCTTGGGGGTGGTGGCCAGAAGTTACATTTAGTGTCTGCCAGTGCTGGGTGATTCTGGGCAATCACTCTCCCTTCCCCAGCACCAGTGACTGAACCTGCAGCGAGAGGGATTTGAACCAGGAGGACTGGAGAGGGCTCGTGACTTGTGGGCAAGAGGCATTGCCGGTGCTGTCTTGCCTCCGGTCTTGATGCTCTGGTGACACTGACCTAGATGTCACTCTCCAAACACATTGCTTGCCTCTGTCCCTTTGAGGACATTTGTCTCTCTGTGAAATGCTACCCTGACGCACTCCTCATCATCCCTCAGCACCCTGCTCAAACGTCTCTTCCTCTTCCTCCTCGTTGTCCTCGGACAGAGGGGCTTGGAGCCTCTACTTGGCTTGCTGTGCTGTGAGTGGCCTGAAGGCAGGCCCAGGTCCGCTTCAGCTTGCGCTCTAGGGCATGGCCCATGACCCGGCACAGAGCTAGTGTTCAGACAATGGTTGTTGAATGAATTAGCAAATGACCTCTTTTCAGAGGCATGAAGCTGCTGTGAAATTAAGGGAAAGGCAAGAATCCCCAGGAATCACATACTTGCTATAATGTTTATCCCACCCTCTCCTCCCTTCTTTAGCATTTTCCTTTAGAATCCCCCTTAGAAATTCCAAGAAGAAAGGGCCTGTGACATCGTTGTGGTCACCTTTGGAAGAGAAACTCTTGACTCATGGGATTGGCCTGGGCTGGCCAGGGCTTGTGTGGGAAGCCTCTGTCCTCACCTCCAAAGGCTGTGCAGCCAGGACTCTTCAAAGGCTCCATCAAAGTCACTGTTTACGTGCTAAAGCCTGTTTTTCTCCGAACTTCCTGCAAATTGAACTGGATGTGCTAAATACATAATGAATCTGCTAAACTCTTTAATGAACTTGCAGTACTTATTGATTTCCTCGTTGATTACACATAATTTGCTGAACTGATTTGGCTGTGTGACTTGAAAGGCATTTGGGAGAGATCTCTGCAATTTGTCGCTCCCTGTGCCCTGGACTTTAAAATGAATACGGAATGATACATTAAAAGAAATCCCAGGGTTGTGATCCCAATTATCTTCAGTGGATGGTAACGCATTCAGGGCAGCAATTTTAAAAACTGAGTTCTGATTATATGCCAGGCCCTGTGTGAGCTGCTGGGGTTTCCCTGATGAATAGGAGTGTGTTTCTGATCTTGGTGTGTTTCTGGTCTATGGGGTGGGGGTCGGGGGTAGACCGATGGGCCTTCAGGTGCTTTCAGTTTAGAGAGTGGGAGCACAGAGGACGGGCATATAAATTCACTTGTGAAGGTCAAGGGCAACTTCAGAGAGAATTTGATCTTTGAGCTGTCTCTTAAAAATTGTGCAGGAGTTTCCAGACATGCCAGGTAGAGTAGACATCAGCTGCTCTTGCCTGCTCAGCTTCCCTCCTGCCTTCTTTGATCATAGCATCCAGGTATTCTTTGAGAACTCACCTCCTACATGCTACCTCCCATGAAGTCCTAGAGGAACCAAGTGTATGGCCCACCCCCAGCCCACAGCCAAGATGTGGGTCCTGCTGTCTTGCCTCCGGTCTTGATGCTCTGGTGACACTGACCTAGATGTCACTCTCCAAACACATTGCTTGCCTCTGTCCCTTTGAGGACATTTGTCTCTCTGTGAAATGCTACCCTGACGCACTCCTCATCATCCCTCAGCACCCTGCTCAAACGTCTCTTCCTCCTCCTCCTCGTTGTCCTCGGACAGAGGGGCTTGGAGCCTCTACTTGGCTTGCTGTGCTGTGAGTGGCCTGAAGGCAGGCCCAGGTCCGCTTCAGCTTGCGCTCTAGGGCATGGCCCATGACCCGGCACAGAGCTAGTGTTCAGACAACGGTTGTTGAATGAATTAGCAAATGACCTCTTTTCAGAGGCATAAAGCTGCTGTGAAATTAAGGGAAAGGCAAGAATCCCCAGGAATCACATACTTGCTATAATGTTTATCCCACCCTCTCCTCCCTTCTTTAGCATTTTCCTTTAGAATCCCCCTTAGAAATTCCAAGAAGAAAGGGCCTGTGATATCGTTGTCGTCACCTTTGGAAGAGAAACTCTTGACTCATGGGATTGGCCTGGGCTGGCCAGGGCTTGTGTGGGAAGCCTCTGTCCTCACCTCCAAAGGCTGTGCAGCCAGGACTCTTCAAAGGCTCCATCAAAGTCACTGTTTACGTGCTAAAGCCTGTTTTTCTCTGAACTTCCTGCAAATTGAACTGGATGTGCTAAATACATAATGAATCTGCTAAACTCTTTAATGAACTTGCAGTACTTATTGATTTCCTCGTTGATTACACATAATTTGCTGAACTGATTTGGCTGTGTGACTTGAAAGGCATTTGGGAGAGATCTCTGCAATTTGTCGCTCCCTGTGCCCTGGACTTTAAAATGAATACGGAATGATACATTAAAAGAAATCCCAGGGTTGTGATCCCAATTATCTTCAGTGGATGGTAACGCATTCAGGGTAGCAATTTTAAAAACTGAGTTCTGATTATATGCCAGGCCCTGTGTGAGCTGCTGGGGTTTCCCTGATGAATAGGAGTGTGTTTCTGATCTTGGTGTGCTTCTGGTCTATGGGGTGGGGGTCGGGGGTAGACTGATAGGCCTTCAGGTGCTTTCAGTTTAGAGAGTGGGAGTACAGAGGACGGGCATGTAAATTCACTTGTGAAGGTCAAGGGCAACTTCAGAGAGAATCTGATCTTTGAGCTGTCTCTTAAAAATTGTGCAGGAGTTTCCAGACATGCCAGGTAGAGTAGACGTCAGCTGCTCTTGCCTGCTCAGCTTCCCTCTTGCCTTCTTTGATCACAGCATCCAGGTATTCTTTGAGAACTCACCACCTACATGCCACCTCCCATGAAGTCCTAGAGGAACCAAGTGTATGGCCCACCCCCAGCCCACAGCCAAGATGTGGGTCCTTCAGACCTTACTCCTGGAACTCCATTTCCCAAAGTATCTTACAAGGACAGAAGGCAGCTGGAACCAAGCCAACCCAAGATGGTCCTTGAATTTCTGCTTCTGAAATTCAGCCCAACCTGGATTGTCTCCTTCTTGAATCTCAGTCTCTGAGCTGCTCAATAGCCAGGCTTGGTTTCTGCAGTTCATAATCAAAAGGCCCTAGGTGACAAACTCGGCATCAAGGGCCCTTGCCTCCACTCACTCTGGGGAAGAATTTCTCCTTCCTTTCTGGCAAGACCATGAGCCCACAGCTGTGCCTCTTGTCAGGACCATGTCCGCATGACGTATTTTCATCTCCAGCTCTGAGATGTCCACTGAACTGGGAACTTGAATATCCAACCGCTCCACTAACACGGCCACTCGGACAGCTAACACACAAGCACCGACCCCTCAGTCTCCACTGCCTGCTTCCTAAACAACCACTTCCTCCCCATCTAAGAAGAGGACACCACACCTGCCTCTGTGTTCAGCCAGTTGTCATCTGTCTCCTCGGCTCGCTCTCTCCACCTGCCCTGCCCCATCCACCTGCCAGTCATCTTGGACCTGCACTCCTTCCCTCCGAAGCTCCATTCGAACCCATCCTTTTCTTTCTGTATTGATTCCTTTCTATCTATCAAGACATTCTCTCTACTGGATCCTGTAATAGCTTCTTAAATTCAGTCTTAGACTCCTCAGTCCTATACGCCCTTCTGCTTAACTACCTTTCAAGGCATCTTGTTGCTGTTGAGATACAATTCAAATCTCCCACTGCGGTCTTTTGGCACATCCTGCTCCACTTACGCCCCTTCCCGCATCCCTGTGCTCACCTCCTCCTCCTCCTGCCTCAGCTGACTGGTCTTCCTGTTCCTGGGACCCACGGAGCATCTCTGGGGCTTTGTGCTGGCGGGCCTCTCTGTCTGGCTGTGTTTATCCCCCATTTTTACCTGGCGGCAGCTTCTCGTCACTCTGGCTCAGGGTCTCCGCTCAAAGGCCCTCTCCTTAGTGAAGTCCGCGTGGGCCACCCCCAGCATCTCTCTCCGCACCCCGCCACCAGCCACTCCAAACAGATCAGTAGTCTTGTTTTTCATATTGCGCATTTTGCTGTCAGATATTATCTGGCTCCTTCATTCACTTGGGTGGTATCCATCTTTCCTACTGGAATGGGGGCCCCCGCAGAGCGATCTCTTGACTCTGACCACTTCTGCATCGTTGTAACTCTGCACGTAGTGCGTGCTTCAATACTTCTGCCGCGCAAGCGCAGGAGCGAGCGAGTGAACGGAAGCAAGGAGAGCACGTGTCTCGGTGCTGTCTTTGCACTCGTTGTCTCTCCTGCTAGCCCTTGAGGACAAGGACTGGGTCTGTTTTGACTCTCAGTATCCCCAGCACCCCAAAGATAGCTGGCACACAGTAAGTATTCAATGAATGTGTATTTAAAAGATGCAGAAGTAAATGGCATTTGTAGCAGAGGGAACAAGAGGGGGGAAAATGTGGAGGGTTACTTAATTTATGGCAAGCAGATTTACACACTCTCTTCTTGGATAAAGCACTGAGCACAGCTATTTATGGAGCAGGAATGTGTGCACGCACACACATGCAGTGCTTCAGGGAAAGGGTGAGGAATGGAGCTTCATCTGATAAAACCTTTATAATGAACTCTCCCTTCCCATCTAAAGCAACGCAATGGAAATTATTTCCAAGGATCAGAGTTCACAGGGGGAAAAAAATGGTAGGAGGGGATATTGAAATTTTGATAAACATCCAGACTTTGTATGATCGCGGGTTAAACAGGGCTTGATGCTCACCGAGGCCAGAAGTTCTCAAATGTTAGCAAACGTTAGAATGGGATCTTTTTTTTGGGGGGGGTAATAACTAAATTTCCCTCTTTTTCTTTCTTTCACTGAAGCATGGTTGATTTACAGTGTTGTGTTCATTTGAAGTGTACAGAAAAGTACTTCGGTTATACACACACACATACAAATATATATATTAGATTCTTTTCCATTATAGGTTATTACAAGATATTGAATATAGTTCCCTGTGCTATACGGTGGGTCCTTGTTACTTATCTATTTTATGTATAGTGGTATGTATCTGTTAATCCCAAACTCCTAGTTTATCCTACCCCCACTTTTGTAAAGAATCCCCCTACAATAGGCAGGAGATGTAAAAGATGTGGGTTCAATCCCTGGGTTGGGAAGATCCCCTGGAGGAGGGCATGGAAACCCACTTCAGTATTCTTGCCTGGAGAATTCCCATGGACAGAGGAGCCTGGTGGGCTACAGGCCACAGGGTCACAGAGTCAGACACGACTGGAGCAATGTAACCCACAAACACACACCTCTTTGGTAAGCACGTTTGTTTTCTATGACTGTAAGTCTATTTCTGTTCTTAAAATAAGTTCATTTGTATCATTTTTTTTTAGGTTCCACAAGTGATTGATGTCATATAATGTAATGCCATTTGCAGCAACGTGGTTGTATATACATATATATATATGTATATATATACACATACAGTGGACTGTTATGTATATGTATATGTATGTGTATATATATATATTCACATATAGATACATATCTTACATCCTCTTTATCCATAGAATGGAGATTTTACAAAAGGAGAAGATTCCTGGGGCCCATACCCAGAGATTCTTGTTCTGTAGATCTGGGCTAAAGTTTCAGTCTGTGAATCTGTATTTTGACATTCATCCTCTGGTGATTTTTACATAGGTAGTCATCAATCCCCAGGCCAGAGAAACCCTGAGCTGAACCAAACCCTATCTGATGTCTTGAAATCTCTCTGTAGCATCCCCTCTGGGTGCCCTTCTTTCTATCTGTGATACCCTGGATGGAAACTCACTGTCTTTGGACGTCTAAGACTGTAAGGAAGTTTTATTTCATGTGTGTAGAATGCCATTTGAAGCAGAAGGTACAGCATACACAAAAGCTTTTAAGAAGAAGGAAAGTTGCTGAAGGGTGGTGTAAAGTGGATGGAGCATTGGATGACAGGGAGATGTGTAAAGCCGGAAAGCTAAAATTGCAGTTTGAAGCCAGATCAGGAAGGCCTTGAATGCCAAAATGGTAGTATTTGGACATTATTATCAGACACTGGGGACCTGTTGAAGAGTTTTTATCAGAGAACACCAGTGCTGGTAGGGATGATTGCTATTTGGCATGGCTCAATCCAATATCCAGTTTCTTTCTCTCCCCTACACTTGGCTATGCTTTATTATCAGATCTCATGTCACAAGATGGTTACAGCAGTTCCAACCTTTCCACCTTCTTTCTAATCCTTCTCTAGGCAGGAGGAGGCCCAGCATATTTTTTAAATTCACAGAAATGGACTAAAGGCATTTCACGGGCTCTAAGCAGGTCAGGCACCCATCTCTAACCCAGTCACCATATTAAGCAATATAGCATTGTGATTGGCCAGGCTCAAGTCACATGTCTATGGAAGGGATAGGGTCAACTCTCCTGGAAACACAGGGATTGCCTATGGAGGATGGGTGGTCCCCCAGAGGGAGATCTGATGAGTCAATTTAGAATGATTTATTCAATGTCTGCAGAGAACTGCTCTATTCTTTAGCGGTGTGTTGGGTGAGGCAGAAGTCCCTCTGTGGCCCAGGGAACCAGGGCAAGGGAGTAAGAGGGTGTAAGGCAGAGAAGGCAGAGTGGCAGAGGACAAAAGTTTTGAAGAGACAAACTTGAATGCATGATGCTTAGTGGGTCAAGCCATTTACTTTGTGAGGGGCCGTGGGAATGTTATTCATTTCTCTGAACCTCATTCTTCATCGCTCAAGTGGTACATGAAATGTTTTCTTTAGAGAGCTGCTCTAGGGAGTTGATGAATTTATATAGAATCCCTGGCACAAAGTAACTACTCGATAACAATCAGCAATTACAATATTTCCTTGGCTCTATGAAAGCAGTGATTATAGATGAATCATTGATTTAATAGGCTTTTGGAGAGAAGAAAAAAATAGATGAATCATTGATTTAGTAGCTTTGGGGGGAGGGGAAAAAAACTGCCATGTCAATGGCATGAAATTTCAGAAATGTTAAATTTGAAAAAAAAGTTGTCTTTGAATTGAGGGAATGGACAGCGATGATCATGGTGGTGATGGTGATGGCAGTGATGATGACGGGGGTAGGTGAGCAGTGGCTGAGAAAACAGATTTGGAACATGCAAACCCTGGTTTGGGCACTGACTTGCTGCCTGCTGTTCAGATATATAAACCATCAGAAGGACTCAACAAGTGGTAACTTCTCCTTGCCCACTCGGTGCCTCAGTTTCCCTTTTCACTCTCTGTCCCATGACACATGATTTTTCATCTTCCTTACACATAGCTGTATTCACTTACTTTTCTACAATTTTTGAAAAATAATCATGACACATGATTTTTCATCTTCCTTACACATAGCTGTATTCACTTACTTTTCTACAATTTTTGAAAAATAATCAAGTTGCTTTGATAATTTAGGAAAATTTCTTCCCGAAAATTATAAAGAAAAAAATCATCTAATTTCCTGCCTGCCCCCTGGAGATGACTCTTCATGGTTTTATCGGATTTCCTTCTATGGTATTTTTCTGTGTATAAGGTTTTGTTGTTGTTGAAGTCATAATCATCCTGTAATTTCAGTTTTGTACCTGATTCCTCTCGTGGTTATTACCAACTCTCCCTAAATAGAATTTTAATGACCGTAATATTTTTCATCATGTGTCTGGAATTGGTTGACTTAATTATTTCTATTTTTGAACACTGAGTAGTTTCCAAGTTTTCACTGGTGTTAATAACATAGGGATGAAAAAATTTCTGCAGAAACTTATTTCGTATTTGTGATAATATCATAAGGAAACAATCTTGGATGTAGTAATATGGGGGAAAAAGTTGGGACATGTTTTCAGTTCTTAGTAGCCAATGTGTTTTTCAAGATAATTTTATCACTGTAGCTATTTTTTAGCTCTCTCTTATCTTGTAGCTATCTGTTTTAAATGTTTGACTTGTTCACAAATGTGAGTGCATGCAAAAACATACATGTGCACACATGTTTAGCATTTGTCACGAGTGACCCTGTAGACTACCATCAATGGGTCTGTGCAACTTGGAAACAACCCTTCAAAACTCTGCCACCCCCAGCTCAGTGTTAAAAGAAGCCAAAGAAGCTGACATAGGATCTGACTGGCATAGCCATTTGTGTCTCCAATTCTGACTCAGACACTAGGTTTCAGCTCCAACTCTGGGGCTTCCCCCTAGAATGCAATGTGGCTGCCAAGGCCAAAACCTTCTTTTCCCTCTCCAGGGTAAATTCCTTAGGGCTTAAGTGACTACTATCCTGCTATGCCCTCATGTCTGGGAAACTCTCTGCTGGGCCCTAGACAGCTACCCTCACCAGGGAGATTTGCTCCTGGAACATCCCTCAGGGTGCAGGAAAATACACTAGGGTGTGAGAATAAATATTAGAAGTTCTTATATTTAAAAAACTTTTTTTTTATGAAAATAATGCATGTTTATAAAAGTATATGCAGTACAAATCTGCAGTTTAATGGATTGTTCTAAAATGAACATCCATGCTGAGAAATAAAAACTGGTCGGTGCCCCAGAAGCCTACCCCTTTCAATGACACCCCTCTCCATCCTGCCAAGGTAACCCTTGTCCTAACTTTTATGATAATCGGTACATTAACATTCTTCATACTTCTACTATCTAGCTATGCATTCCTAAACACTTCAGTTTAATTTTGCCTGCTTTGGAGTTTTCTATAAATAACATGCAAATTATGTTTCCTCTTAAGTCTGACTTCTTTAGTTCAAAAATACTCTTTTAAGATTCATCCATGTTGTTCTGTAACATTTTTGGTTGGAAAATATTACTGAGCTGAATGAATATACCACCATTAATATAATCATTCTACCTGGGGTCTGCAAACTACAGCCCATGGATCCAAATTCAACTGAAGGCCTGTTGTTTATAGATAAAGTTTTATTAGAACACAGCCCAGCCCAATGGCTGCCTTCACTCTAAGGAGAATTGTGGCAAAGAGTATATGGCCCGGGCTGTATGCTTGCATGCTAGATTGCTTCAGTCATGTCTGACTCTTTGTGATCCTATGGACTGTAGCCCTCTAGTTCCTCTATCCATGGGGATTCTCCAGGCAAGAATACTGGAGTGGGTTGCAATGCCCTTCTGCAGGGGATCTTCCCAACCCAGGGATTGAACCCACTTTTCTTAAGTCTCCTACATTGGCAGGCAGGTTCTTTACCACTAGTGCCACCTGGGAAGCCCATATATGGCTCACAAAGCCTAAATATTTACTATATAGCCTTTTGGAAAAAAAAAAAAAAGTTTGCTCACCCCTCCCTCCTACAGTTGATGCACAGTTGTTCTCCAGTTTAGGGTTATCACAATTTATGCACATTTTTCCTGGTATGTAGGTGCCCAAGATTTTCTGGGGTATATACTTAAGAGCAGAATTGTTGGTTCACACAGTATACATAAGCTCAAATTTCCTAGATAATGCCGCACTGTTCCAAAGTGGTTGTATTAATTTATATCCCTCACTTGTGTATAAGAGCTCTGGTTGTTTCACATCTCTGAACACTTGTATGGGAGGACTTTTTTTTTTTTCAACGCAATATGAGCAGTTGTTAGTTATTATTACTGCTGCTCTTAAGGACCCTGCAGTCTAATGGGGATGAACCATTGAGCAATTATCGCTGGGTGTGCAGAAAATGCGTGTCATCTTTCCTGTCACAGTGACTCCTGTCCAATGTTTTTATTCATTTGGGAAATTGCAAATACAGCTTATGTTGGTCAGATCTAGTGCCTCTAGAATTTAGATGATGAGGGGAAAAGTGCTCTAAGACAACTCAAGGTAAGTGCCTCTTGAGAACATAAGGTTGCCTCCTGCTTTTAGATAAAGATGCCATTAGTTAATTGCTCACTCTGGATTCAGATTCCTTCCTTTGTTGCTTCCCATTTATCGAGCAAGAACACCTCTGGATTTTGCTTCTGTTTTGCCTGGAAATAGTAGAGGAAGAATCATTATTTAGCTTTTTTTTTTTTTTGTCACTACCTGTGATTAGAGGTGTTTCAAAATAAATCAATGGGTCAGATATGCCTTTACAGTTTTATGGTTGATAGCCTCATTGTTTTTACTCTACCTTTATTATGCTGGACAGACTTTCTAATTTTTGCCAATCTGATAGGTATGGTTTAGTACTTTATATCTTAGTATTTGGGGCTTCCCAGGTGGCGCTAGTGGTAAAGAACCCTCCTGTCAATGCAGGAGATGTAAGAGATGTGGGTTCTATCCCTGGGTTAGGAAGACCCCCGGAGGAGGGCACGGCAACCCACTCCAGTATTCTTGCCTGGAGAATCCCATGGACAGAGCCACATTTTCTCTCTTGTGAATTTCTTAGTTGTTTTGTCCATTTTTCATTCAGTTGTTTGCTTTTTCCTTCTTGATTTATTGGAATTCTTTATCATATTCTGCTTATCAATCTTCTGTTGGTTATGTATTGCAAATACATTTTCCTTGCCTTCGACTAATCAAAGTTTCATTTTCTTGTTGGTTATTGTCACTCAGCAATTTTAAATTTTAGTCAAACCAACTCCTTTCCTTTGTGGCTTGTGCTTTTTGTATATTAACCAAAAAACGTTTCCTATTCCGATGTGGAAGACAATTCTCCTGTATTAGCCTCTAGATTTATGTCTGCGGGAGTCCTTACATACAGCATCGTGGTCCTTTAGACAGTTCTGTGGAGTGGACCTTTGTGTTCCCATTTCAGAGGAGAAAGTGGTTCAGAGTCCCTGGCTTGTCTAAGGTGGCACAGCTAAAAAAACCATAGCAGAGTGCAATCTAGACCTGCCTGCCACTCCTCAGGACATGACCTCTGGAGTCCTTCCAAGCATTCAAATAAATCCTTCCTCTTCCACAAACCGGAGAAGGGCACTCTGTTCAATTGCATGCCCTAGGAAGAGGAAGTTGAAGTCCCAGAAAGGAAAGTGTGTTCAGGTCCCCTACCCAGCGCCTGTGCAGGGAAGAGCACTCTACCTTTATGGGGCGGGTGGCCTCTAGGATACAGACCACAGAAATGCCCCTGTGACCTGCTTCCTGCAGGTCTCAGAGCAGCTGGCCTGCATGCCAGCCTGGGCCCACTTCCCACCCCGCAGGGCTGTTTTCAGGCCTCGGTCAGAAGCAGCCTGGCCTTGGAGGTCCCTGGGGCTCAGCTGTGGACAGCACACCCATTGTTTTTCCACGGCGGGCCTTTGAAAGTGGATGACTTCCAAAAGGGCCGCTGCTTTTTTCCAGAAGTGGGAGTCCTGCCTCTAACCTGCCTGTTTTAGGCAAGAAAGCTCACAGCAAGGTGTTCGCCCCGCTCCCGGGACCCACTTCACAGGCACTGCCCTGGGAGGATCCATTCTGTATCGCCCACTGGGGTCATGACTCCGGGGGTGCAAACTCTGGGCCTACCTCTCAACGGTTCCCCCAGGACACAGAGGTGAAGTCAGACACGTTTCCCACCCTGGACCCCTCTCTCCATGGCTTGTGAGTTGTAATGCAACCCCAGTCCAGAAGTGGCCAGGCCCCTTCATGGGGTTGCCTTTGACAATGGGGATCTAAAGGCAAAATTTACTCTGGGGCCCAGTATTCAAAGGGAGGAAAGTGCTAGTTGCTCAGTCATGTCCGACTCTGCGACCCCATGGACTGTAACCCTCCAGGCTCCTCTGTCCATGGGATTCTCCAGGCAAGAATACAAGAGTGGGTTGCCATGCCCTCCTCCAGGGGATCTTCCCTACCCGGGCATTGAACCTGGTTGTCCTGCATGGCAGGCGGATTCTTTCTCATCTGAGCCACCAGGGAAGCCTGGCAATATTCAAATATTCCCCTCAAATCACAACAGATGTCCCTCCTACTTGGGTATTTTACCCCTGAAGAAAAGACGCCATGGTTTGGGCTTTATGTGAAGCATCTCATCAAGTTCCTACAACTGGCCCAATGAGGCCCCATTCTACAGATTAGAAAACAGGGGTGCAGAGCAATTAGGCACCTTGACAACAAGGGCACAGCGCTATAAATGGCAGATGCATGATGGTTCACTTATTCGTTTGACACAGACTGTTGAGACCATACTATGCCAGGTGCTGTGACAGATCCATGCAGATATATGTGGGAATGGGCATCTCGGTAGACAGAACAGCCAGAAAAAGGCCCCCAAAGTAGGAAAAAGCCTGGAGCTTGAGGAACACAGAGAAGGCCAGTGTGTCTGCAAAAGACTGATGAGGGGGGCAGTAGAGTGAGGGTGAGGGCAAGGCAGGCAGGGGACCAATCTCACGGGGCCCTAGAGACCACAGGGATAGGAGGTTTTATTTCAGGGCAGTGAGCACGCTATACGGAGAAGGCAATGGCGACCCACTCCAGTACTCTTGCCTGGAAAACCCCATAGACAGAGGAGCCTGGTGGGCTGCAGTCCATGGGGTCACGAAGAGACGGACACGACTGAGCGACTTCACTTTCACTTTTCACCTTCATGCATTGGAGAAGGAAATGGCAACCCACTCCAGTGTTCTTGCCTGGAGAATCCCAGGGACGGGGGGAGCCTGGTGGGCTGCCGTCTATGGGGTCGCACAGTCAGACACGACTGAAGCGACTTAGCAGCAGCAGCAGAGCACTCTATTTGGGGACGGATAGGATGTGATCTGCATTTTGCAAGTAGCACTCTGGGTGCTCAGTGGGGCTCGAGAGGGAGTGTCAGGCCAGGCCCAGGGCTGTGACTTCAGTTCAGGGTGAAGCTGGCAGTACAGGGCGGGAAGAGCAAGTGTAGATGGGTGAGGCAGAGACAGAGCCCCTGTATCTCCTAGGGTCTTTTTTTAAAAAACAGTTGAGGTATAATTTATATCCCATAAAATTTATCCTTCCTAAATTCACAATCAAGTGACTTTTAGTATAAGCCAAAGATTGTGCAGCCATCGTCACTGTCTAACTCTGAAAACTTCCATCATCCCCAGAAGATGCCCCATACCCGCTATTAGTCAGTCCCTCTTCTCCCTTCCTCCACTGCGTGGACATCATTAATATCTAGGGATCAGTCTTGTCTGGACGTTTCATGTGAATGAAATGACGCAGTAACTGGTCTTCTGTTGTTTCTGGCTTATTTCACTTACCAGTGGTGAGTGAAAGTGGTTTTGGTGGTTTTAGTTCATCTGTGTTGTAGCATGAATCAGAACTTCATTTCCTCTAATTGACAAATTAGACATACCACATCTTGTTTAGAAGACGCTTACTCCTTGGAAGAAAAGTTACGACCAACCTAGACAGTATATTCAAAAGCAGAGACATTACTTTGCCGACTGAGGTCCGTCTAGTCAAGGCTATGGTTTTTCCTGTGGTCATGTATGGATGTGAGAGTTGGACTGTGAAGAAGGCTGAGCGCCGAAGAATTGATGCGTTTGAACTGTGGTGTTGGAGAAGGCTCTTGAGAGTCCCTTGGACTGCAAGGAGATGCAACCAGTCCATTCTGAAGATCAACCCTGGGATTTCTTTGGAAGGAATGATGCTAAAGCTGAAACTCCAGTACTTTGGCCACCTCATGCGGAGAGTTGACTCATTGGAAAAGACTCTGATGCTGGGAGGGATTGGGGGCAGGAGGAGAAGGGGACGACAGAGGATGAGATGGCTGGATGCCATCACTGACTCGATGGACGTGAGTCTGAGTGAACTCCGAGAGATGGTGATGAACAGGGAGGCCTGGTGTGCTGCGATTCATGGGGTCACAAAGAGTTGGACACAACTGAGCGACTGAACTGAACTGAACTGAACTGATGAACATTTGGATTATTTCCACTTAGCTACTAGGCATAACTTCTGAAGAACATCTATGTTCAAGTTTTTGGGTGGGCATTAGGTTTTCATGTGTCTCTGGTGGTGAAAGTAAAGTCCGATGTTGTAAAAAGCATATTGCATATGAACCTGCAATGTTATGTCCATGAATCAAGGTAAGTTGGATGTGGTCAGGCAGGAAATGGCAAGAATGAACATCGACATCTTAAGACTCAGTGAACTAAAATGGATGGGAACGTGCAAATTTAATTCAGATGACAATTATGTGTACTATTTTGGACAAGAACCCCTTAGAAGAAATGCAGTAGCCCTGCTAGTCAACAAAACAGTCTGAAATGCAGTCCTTGGGTGCAATCTCAAAAATGGCAGAATGATCTCAGTTCATTTCCAAGGCAAACTATTCAACATCACAATAATCCAAGTCTATGCCCCGACCAATGATGCCAAAGAAGCTGAAACTGATGGTTCTGTGAAGATCTAAACACCTTCTAGAACTAACACCAAAAAAGATGTCTTATTGTTCATAGAGGATTGGAATGCAGAAGTAGAAAGTCAAGAGATACTTGGAACAACGGCAAGTTTGGCCTTGGAGTACAAACTGAAGCAGGGCAAAGGCTAACAAAGTTTAGTGAAGAGAACACAGTGATCATGGGACACCCTTCTCTAACAACCCAAGAGAGAACTCTACACATGGGTATCATGAGAAGGTTGACACTGAAATCAGATTGATTATATTCCTTGTAGCCAAAGATGGAGAACCTCTATATAGACAGCAAAAACAAGACCTGGAGCTGACTGTGGGTCAGATCATGAGCTCCTCATTGCAAAATTTAGGCTTAATTGAAGAAAGTAGGGAAAACCACTATGTCTTGCAGATATTACCTAAATCCAATCCCTTATGATTATACAGTAGAGATGATGAATAGATTCAAGGGATTACATCTAGTAGGCAGAGTGTCTGAAGAACTGTGGCTAGAGGCTCATAACAATGAACAGGAGGCAGTGACCAAAACCATCCCAAAGAAAAAGAAATGCAAAGTAATTGTCTGAGAAGGCTTTACAAATAGCTGAGGAAAGAAGAGACGTGAAAGGCAAGAGAGAAAGGGAAAGATATACCCAACTGAATGAAGAGTTCCAGAGAATAGCAAAGAGAGAGACGAAGCCCTTCTTATATGAACAGTGCAAAGAAAAAGAGGGGAAAAATAGAAAGGGAAAGACTAGAGATACTTTAAGAAAATTGGAGATATCAAGGGAACGTTTCATGCAAAGATGGGCCCAATAAAGGACAGAAATGGTAAGGATCTAACAGAAGCAGAAGATATTAAGAAGAGGTGGCAAGAATACTCAGAACTATACAAGAAAGGTCTTAATGACCCGGATAACCATGATGTGGTCATTCACCTAGAACCAGACATTCTGGAATATGAAGTCAAGTGGGCCTTAAGAAGCATTACTAGGATCCAAGCTAGTGGAGGTGATGGAATTCCAGCTGATCTATTTAAAATCTTAAAAGATGATGCTGTTAAAACTACAGCACTCAATATGTCAGCAAATTTGGAAAACTCAGCAGTGGCCACAGGACTGGAAAAGTCAGTTTTCATTCCAATCCCAAAGAAGAGCAATGCCAAAGAATGTTCAAACTATGGCACAATTGTGCTCATTTCACATGCTAACAAAGTTATAATCAAAATCCTTCAAGTTAGGCTTCACCAGTATGTGGACGGAGAATTTCCAGATGTCCAAGCTGGGTTTAGAAAAGGCAGAAGAGCCAGAGATTGAACTGCCAACATTTCTTGGATCATAGAAAAAGCAAGGGAATTCCAGAAAAACATCTACTTCTGCTTCACTGACTATGCTAAAGCCTTTGACTGTATGGATCACAACAAACTGGGAAGATGGGAAGACCAGAACACCTTACCTGTCTCCTGAGAAATCTGTATGCAGATCAAGAAACAACAGTTACAACCTGACAGGGAGCAATTGACTGGTTCGAAATGGGGAAAGAAGTACGAAACGTCTGTATATTGTCACCCTGCTTATTTAACTTCTATGCAGAGTACATCATGAGAAACGCTGGACTGGAGGAAGCACAAGCTGGAATCAAGACTGCCGGGAGAAATATCAATAACCTCAGATATGTAGATGACACCACTCTTATGGCAGAAAGTGAAGAAGAACTAAAGAGCTTCTTGATGAGGGTGAAAGAGGAGAGTGAAAAAGTTGGCTTAAAACTCAACATTCAGAAAACTAAGATCATGGCATCTGGTCCCATCACTTCATGACAAATAGAAATGGAAAAAAGTAGAAGCAGTGATTATTTTATTTTCTTGGGCTCTAAAATCACCATGAACAGTGATTGTAGCCATGTGATTAAAAGATGCTTGCCCCTTGGAAAGAAAGCTATGACAAACTTAGTGTATTAAAAAGCAGAGGCATCACTTTACTGACAAAGGTCCATTTAGTCAAAGCTATGGTTTTTCCAGTAGTCATGTATAGATCATGTGAGAGTTGGATCATATAGAAGGCTGAGCACCAAAGAATTGCTTTTGAACTGTGGTGCTGGAGAAGACTCTTGAGAGTCCCTTGGACTGACTGCAAGGACATCAAACCAGTCAGTCCTAAAGGAAATCAACCCTGAATATTCTTGGAAGGACTGATGCTGAAGCTGAAGCTACAATACTTGGGCCACCTGATGGGAAGAGCCAGTTCATTGGAAAAGACCCTGATGCTGGGAAAGACTGAAGGCAAAAGGAGAAGGGGGCCACAGAGGATGAGATGGTTAGACAGCATCACTTACTCAGTGGACATGAATTTGAGCCAGCTCTGGGAGGTAATGGAGAACAGAGGAGCCTGGCCTGTACAGTTCATTATGCAAAGAATCAGACACAACTTAGAGACGAGAGGGCGGCAACAGCCCCATTTTTAAATTGGCTTGTTTGTACTTTTATTATTGTGTTGTAAGGATTCCTTTTATATTCTAAATACAAGTTCCTTATGAGACATAAGACCTGCAAATATTTTATCCTATTTGGGAGATTGTCTTTTCACATTCTTGACAGTGTTTTTTAAAGCCTAAAAGTTTAGACTTTTAATGAAGTCCAATTTACCTCTTTTTTGCTTTTATCCTTGTCTGTGCCTTCTTCGGTGTTATGCCTAGGACATCACTGCCTAGTCCAGCATCAAAAATACTTACCGTTGTGTTATCCCCTAAGAACTTTATACCTTTATCACTTATATTCCATTCTTTGGTCCACTTTGATTTAATTTTTGTATGTGGTGTGAAGTAGGGGTATAGCTTCATTCCTTTCTAGATGAATATCTAGTTGTCCCAGCACGCTTTGTTGAAAAGATCATTCTTTCCCCACAGCCCAGGGTCTTTGAGAGGACCTGATGAGAAAGAGTAGGGGAAAATGCTGCATGGGTGAAGGTTTCCCCAGGATAACCCATCTCATAGAGCTCCATCTAGTCCTGGGCCCTCCAGGGCTTCCTCAGTTCCTGGGAAGACAGCACAGTTCACTGGAGAAATCAGCTCAGAATTCAGTGAGCAATTCCTTGATGCTTCACAGACTCAGAATAATGTCTTCAGAGATTGGGACAGGAAGACCCACTGAGTCCAACAACCTCCCTTTGCTGAGGAAATACCCAAGTGTCAGAGAGGTGACTAGCCCAAGGGTGCAACCAGTTAGCGGTAGCTGGGCCCAGAGCAGCCTCACCACCCTCAGGATGGATCTCTGTGAGCACAGAAAAGGCCCTGCCTCCCCTGCAGACCTGGAGAGTCCCCGGAGCACAGGGATACCTTTGAAGACTCTGAGGGAATGAGCTGCTTCTTTGGCATAAACTCAGCGGGAAATAAAATAATGATCACTAATTCCAACATGAAACAATAACGATGGCTTTTAATAAGGCCAAGGTTGAAGTCCCCCCTCTCTCGAAGAACTCTGTGCTACTGGGCCCTCACAAACAATCCTCTAGGTGGGGAGGCGCCAGGGGGTGGTGGAATCAAAGGTTTCCTAGGGGACAGGGCTTGGGAGGGAGGTGGGACAAGGCTGTCCTTGCCAGGAGGATATAGGGGCCAGGCAAAGGAGGCACGTTGGTGGATTGAACAGAAACAGGAACGGCAGGAGCTTTTTAGTGACGTCATTAGTCAGACTCAATTTGCTCTTCTGTAAAATGGGGTGTGTCCACTGAGATTCTATTGGCTGTGTGAGCAACATCCCGAACAAAAGGGGCCTAAGTATGGGGTTTTTAAAGTCCTCATTTGACAGGAAGTCTGGAGGCTGACAGTTCCAAGCTGGATGACCCAGCTCTGCTTGTCGGAACTTCCGGGCAGCCTCTCTGAGAATCTTTCTTCTCATGCTTGCAAGATGGCAGTCCTGGTTCTCTAGTTTAGTAGGAGAAAGAAAAGGAAAGTGAAAGTGAGAAGTGAAAGCAGAGGGACTGCTCTGCTGTGTCTAACTATTTGTGACCCCATGGACTGTAGCCCGCCAGGCTCCTCTGTCCATGGGATTTTCCAGGCAAGAATACTGGAATGGGTTGCTGTTTTCTTCTCCAGGGGATCTTCCCAACCCAGGGATCGAACCCAGGTCTCCTGCCTTGCAGGCAGACTCTTTACCGCCTGAGGCACCAGGGAATCCCCTAGTAAGGGAAGACGGATGGTAACCTCGAATGCACGCGTGTGTGTGAACGTGACAGGTGATAAGTGCCGTGAAAATGGACAGAGCACAGTGGCAGAGAATAATAGAGGGGCTCTGATTACACAGAGTGTCAAAGAAGAGGCCGCTGAAGGGCTCATACTTAGGCAAAGACCCAAAGGAAGAGAAGGAGCCAGATGCTGGGATGATTCAGGGAAGAGAGATCCCGGCAGGGCTGGAATCCCGGCGGAACCCAGCTTCTCACCTCCGTAGCTTGTGCATCATGGACAGCACACAGCCAGGAACTCTGAATTTTAGTGCAGGCAGCCGGTGCTGAACAGCTCATCCAGGGCCTTCAGAATTCAGAATGCAATAAACAGTCCAGGCGAGCAAGGAATCTCTGAGAACAGGGTCTCAGGGAAATGCTGGTCCCCCAGTCTCCTTGCTTCTCCTCTTGTCCTCCCACAGTTTATTCTCCAGCCAGAAACCAGAGAGTTGTGACACAAATGTCTGTGAAATACAGTTATCCCTTTGCCCAGGGCCCTCCAGTGGCCTCTCACTGCGCTAGAAGTAAGCCCAGAGCCCATCCCATGACTGGTAAGGTTCTGCACCATCCAGCTCCTTGCTACGCCTTGGATCCCTTCTCTTACCACCCTCTTCTCATTCACTCAGTTCCAGCCTTCCTGGTCTACTTGCTGTTTCTGGAATCTGCCAAGACACTGCTGCCTCAGGGCCTTTTCACATGCTGTTCCCTCTGCCTGGAACCTTCTTCCCCAAGTATCCACATAGCTTACTCCTCACTTCACCCAGGGCTCTGCTCCAAAGGCCCTGCTCAGTGTCACTGTCTATCACCTTGCCCTGCTTCATATCATGGGGCCGTCTTTCTATCGTCAGCTTCATCAGAGCAAAGCCATCGTGTCTCACTTCCCCAGTGTCCAGACGGTGCCTGGAACACGGTAGGCATTCGATAAGTGTTTGTTAAATGAATGAATGAATAAACACAGACCCACATGTGAGATCATACAGCTACTTGATATCCCAAGTTATGGCTTCTGAGAAGAGTGGCCCTGTTCACAGCGACATCAAGAGAGGGGGGTGACAGGGAAATAAAGATTGTGCACCTGGCTGGAACACTATCAAGCTGAGACATCACTGAGGCGTCTTGGAAAATCATCAGGCGGGCAGGCTGGGCTGAAGAGGGGGACTTAGGAGTCATGGGTGTGACGAAGGTGACACAAATCACAGATGCCTGCCCACGGGAGTGTGCAAGACAAAATGGGGGCCCAGCCTTGTGTGGACTGGAGGGAGGAAGAGGGGTGAAGAAAGAGTGGGAAGACAGGTCAATAAAAGGGGAGGAGAAAGATAAAAGAAATAATCACAAGGGATGCAACTGAGAAGGGGCCATCATTTTCTATTTGAACTTTCCAAAATATATAAATAACTCACATAGCTCAATATTAAAAAAAAAAATAAAAGATGAGTAAAAAGCTTAAATAGACACTTTTCCAAAGAAGGCACACGGTTGGCCAACAGGCATGTGAAACGATAATCAACATCACTAATTATCAGAGAAACGCAAACCAAACTTCAGTGAGGTGTCACCTCATAGCAGTTGGAGTGGCCATCGTCAAAATATCTGCAAATAATGAAAGCTGAAAAGAACGTGAAAAAATGGGAACCCTCCTACACTGTTGGCAGGAATGTAAATTGGTGCAGTCACTACGGAGAATAGTGTGGAGGTTCCCTAAAACACTAAAAACAGAGTTAATATATGATCCAGCAATCCCATTCCAGGGCATATATCTGGAAATATACTTGTACCCCAATGTTCATAGCAGCATGATATATAATAGCCAAGCAACCTAAGTGTCCATCAAAAGATGAATGGAAAAGAAGATGTAATATATATATATATATATATATATAAAATCACATCTTTATCTATCTATGTGGAATATTATGCAGCCATGAAAAAGAATATCATACTGCCATTTGTAGTATGGATACATGGATACCCCTAGAGGTTACTATACTAAGTGAAGTAAGTCACACAGAGAAGAAACAAGTATCATATAATATCACTTATACATGCAGTCTAAAAAATTATGCAAATGAAATTATTTATAAAACAAATAGACTTACAGACATAGCAAGCAAAGTTAAGGATACCAAAAAGGAAAGTGGCTGGGGCGGGGGGGGGGGG
>SJYX01021016.1:696821-707501 GCA_006410675.1 Oreotragus oreotragus | reverse complement strand
GGGATGAATTAGGAGTTTGGGATTAACAGATACAGATTTCAGTTTATAGAACAGGTAAATAGGAACCTACTATATATCACAGAAAACTATATTCAATATCTTGTAATAACCTCTAATGGAAGAAAAAATATGTATAACTGAATCACTTTGCTGTACACCTGAAACTAACTCAATATTGTAAATTAATTACACTTCATTGTTTTTTTAAGTGTTTTGCGGGGACATGCAGGAGCGAGGACTGAGCAGCATACTGCTTTCAGGCACAGCAGGAAGATGAGACCGGGGAGTGCATTTTTAAAGTCAATCGTTCCAGTTGGCCTTGGGAAAGTAAACCAACGTTTCAAAAATAGCCATGCTTTTCAGAACTAAAAGCAGACGGGTTATTCCCAACGTGGACTACTTTCAATCAGAGCAATGGAGTCTGGCTTTTCTCCCCAAGTCCTACATGAGGGCCTCACAAGTTATATTGGATCCACAGTGGGGCCAAATGCAGAACTTGCTCAGTTCAGTTCAGCTCGGTTCAGTTGCTCAGTCGTGTCCGACTCTTTGTGACTCCATGGAGTGCAGCACGCCAGGTCTCCCTGTCCATTACCAACTCCCAGAGATTACTCAGACTCATGTCCATCGAGTTGGTGATGCCATCCAACCAGCTCATCCTCTGTCATCCCCTTCTCCTCCTGCCCTCAAATCTTTCCCAGCATCAGAGTCTTTTCAAATGAGTCAGTTCTTCCCATCAGGTGGCCAAAGTATTGGAGTTTCAGCTTCAGCATCCGTCCTTCCAATGAATATTCAGGACTGACCTCCTTTAGGATGGACTGGTTGGATCTCCTTGCAGTCCAAGGGACTCTCAAGAGTCTTCTCCAACACCACAGTTCAAAAGCATCAATTCTTTGGCACTCAGCCTTCCTTATAGTGCAACTCTCACATCCAAAACTTGCTGTTAACATGTAAGAACTTGGAGAGTTTCCATAAAAACCCAGTTTTTAGGTTCTTTGAAAAACAAGAGTACCTGAGAACACTGGCCTCTAATCCCCAGAAAGCACCAGTTGGCTGCTCTCTTCCATATTTACTCTTGAATACTTTGGTTGAGCGAATAACACTTCTTTTAAAGAAAACCCTTTTATAGTGAAAACTTTCTACATACTAAGAAGTAGTAAAGTAAGTAAGTAAGTAAAGTCACTCAGTCGTGTCTGACTCTTTGTGACCCCGTGGACTGCAGCCCACCAAGCTCCTCAGTCCATGGGATTCTCCAAGCAAGAATACTGGAGTGGGTTGCCATTTCCTTCTCCAGGGGATCTTCCCGACCCAGGGATCGAACCCAGGTCTCCCACATTGGAGGCAGACGCTTTAACCTCTGAGCCACCAGGGAAGTCCACTTTACTTACTTTACTTACTTAAGAAGTAGAGATGAGACTAATGTGAGGTACTTTGCCATATCATCACAAAATTTGACAGTTGTTAAGATCTGCCTTTCTTGTTTTCTCAATTTTTATCCCAACTTTTTTTTTTTTCTTTTTGTCCAGGGGAGGGGAAGGCTGGCCTATTTTAAATTAAATTCAAGACATCATGTAACTCCACCCATTAGTACAACAATTTGACTTTCTAAGAGGTGAAGACCTTTAAAAATCATAACCACAATGCCATTATCACACTCAACAAAATTGGTAACAATTCCTTAATATCATCTAATATCCAAATTATGTTCCATAAGACCCACAGACTGTATTCGGTTGACATGTCTCCTAAATTTCTTTTAATCTATAGTTCTTTTTCTCTCTTCTTCTTTTTTTTCCTTTCACATTTTTTTCCATTTGTTGAAGAAACTGGGTCATTTCTCTTGTAAAACTTTGCATATTCTAGGTTTAACTGATTGTTTCCTCCTGCTGCGTTTAACATCCTTGTCTATCTTTGTATTTCCTCTAGACCAGTTATAGTTAGAGGCTTGGTTAGAGTCAGATTTATTCTTTCCTTTTTTTCAAGTGCTACTCACTGGTTTCTTGCCATTGTTCAGTCACTAAGTCATGTCGGATTCTTTGCAATCCCGCGGACTGCAGCACCCCAGGCTTCCCTCTCCTGCACTGCATCTGGTGTTTCATGTCCACTGAGTCGGTGATGCCATCCAGCCATCTCATCCTCTGCCACCTCCTTCTCCGCCTGCCCTCAATCTTTCCCAGCATCAGAGCCTTTTCCAAAGAGTCAGCTCTTCACATCAGGTGGCCAAAGGATTGGAGCTTCAGCTTCAGCATCAGTCCTTCCAATGAATATTCAGGGTTGATTTCCTTTAGGATGGACTGATTTGATCTCCTTGCAGTCCAAGGAAGAGAGCCTCAAGAATCCCCCCCAGCACCACAATTCTAAAGCATCAATTCTTTGGCGCTCAATCTGTTTTATCTCTTACATCCACACATGACTCCTGCAAAAATTATAGCTTTGACTACATGAACATTTGTCGGCAATGAAGTCTCTGCTTTTTAGTATGTTGTCTAAGTTTATCATGGCTTTCCTTCCAAGGAGCAAGTGTCTTTTAATATGGCTGCAGTCATCTTCCACAGTGATTTTGGAGCCCAAGAAAAGAAAATATATCATTGCTTCCACTTTTTTTCCCTTCTGTTTGCCATGAAGTGATGAGATCAGATGCCATGATCTTAGATTTTTGAGTGTTGAGTTTAAGCCAGCTTTTTCACTCTCCTCTTTCACCTCTCATCAGCTCTTTATTTCCTATTGCTTTATGTCAAGGTACCCAGAACATCTGTTTTCCACATTTTAAAGAATGATTAGCAAGTTCAGATGTGTCAGCGGATCCCATTATGATAAAGTTCACCATCATACCACTGATGATCACTGTCTACATCATGCATTCTTGCTGGGCTGACAAAGTCTCTGAGGAGGCAAAAAATTGTTCTTGGATGGGGGATTAAAAAAAACTTTTTTTTTTCCCTGTGTATAAAGCATAGAAGTACATATAGTACACAGTAGTATACAATACATTTGTAGTATTAAAATTTCATGGGAGAAGAGTTGATTGGGGGAAAAAGTCTCAAAAGACTCCTTGAGGAGGGTGATAATGAAAATGAGGTTGGGAGACACTGGCATAGATGTATTATTTCATTAGGGATTGCAAATTGGTGATTATCTAATGCTATCATTTCTTGGCTATGATTCTCCTATATGGAAAAAACTTTTGCTTGCTATTTGTTTTCCCTGAAATCTAATCCATGTAAACAAGGCAAGCAAATGCTTCAGTCTTATTCTTTATTCAGTTTTTGGCATAAAGAGTTGATACTTAGCAGTTTCTAAAGGAAACCATGAGATTTAAAAAATATCATTTTGAATTTGGAGATGTCATATATTTTGTGTGATTTTGCTGCTTGGCTATTTATAACAGCTTCTGCTGTGACCTTTTCCCTTGATCCATTTGACTGAATATAAAGTCCTTGGCTCTCGTTTCTTTCTTGAAACTTTTAAAATATGTTACTGTTTAGAATTCTGACATAAAGTGGTTCTGATGATAATTTGTCTTCGAGTTCTTTCCCTCTTATTAATTTGTTCATTTTGGCTGGACGCCTAATGCAGTTTTCCTTTTAAAGTCCAAATGTTTAACTGGAGTGTGGCTTGGCATTGACTATTTAGCTTTGACCAGTTGCTTCTCCCAGATTATATAACTCAAGTATCTTTTTTTCCCCCAGAAAAGCTTCTGAGATCACAGTTTTTTGCTATTTGTTTTCTTGTGCCCCTCCCCCCATTCAGAACTATTATACATGTGTTGACGGTGAACATTCTATTCTATTTTCTGTATCTGTCACTTTATCTCAAATCTTTTTAAATTCCTCATTTCTGTTTCATTTTTTTTTTCTCTTTTAACCTTATATTTCTCTAACAGCAGTTTTCTGTGGTGCCTATCAACTTTATCTCTAATTCATTCCTGACCTTTTATAATTCTGTTTTATATTGGTCTTTCTTAATGGCTCTTTTTTCCCCCAGTTTTCTAGCTCATTTTGAAATATTAGGTTATAGTTTTCCTCTCACTGGAACTAAATGTGTCTAATGTGTTGCTGCTTTTCACAGATAAATTACTTTGCTAATTATTCTTTCTTATTCTTTAACCCCAATCTTCCTCCACTTACTCATATTTAAATAGGATGGGTTTTCCCATGCATTTTGGAGGAATTTCTGTTGTTGAAAGATGATTTTCAGAAACAGGTAAAATAATGACTCTAATACACGTACATTTAAATATGAACATATCTTAAAATTTTTAGTCCATTTCAACAAAGGAACAAGGAGGATGTTTAACCCATTCAAAGGAACAGTCAGAAAAGCACAAATATATGTGGGTTAAGGAGTGCTGAAATGAGTTACAAATGAAAGCAAACTTTCTGCAAGCCTGTAGAGGGGAATGAGACAGGACAGATTCCAGGTGTCTCCATGTAACAGACTGCTTACAGGACTTCCACAGAATCAGCGTCTGATAAGATATAGGGCGTGCTATAGAATATGTATAATTTCCCACTAAAATGTGAGATTATTTTCTACCCTGTGCAGAAGATAGGGTGGCCAGCTCTCCTGGCTACTCTGAGCCACAGACTTCCCCTTAGTACAAAGAGTTTGCCTACATGATGCTGAGAGGCTTGGCCAAATATTAGCCTGGCTTCCACTTGCACTAGCTTATGCCTCAACAGGTAACCCCAGGCCCCTGTGGTAAGTCTATGTTCATGTCAACTTGGAAAAAAAAAAGCAAAGCACAACATGAGAGTTATGAGTTAAGTTTTCTTTGTGCAAAATGAGGACTATAGCCCAGGAGACAGCATTTCAGATAGCTCTGAGAAACTGCTCCAAAGAGGTGGGCGGGGAGGTCAGAATATATGTGATTTTAGAGAAGGGGGAGACCATGCAATCAAGCATGTGATTTTTGCAGAAGGTTGCTGTTAGTCACAAGGAGTAGACGTCACCATGAAGGACTTTAGTGCTTTTCTAGATACAAGGAGAAACAAGAATTGGCTCATAAAATCTCTTCCTGAAAATATCTAATTATCTAAAGACCCATTCTGCCAACTTTTTCCAGAGCACAGAGTGCCTCATTTCTGCTCTCCACCCCGAACTCCTTTCAGGAGGTGTTGAAGATCAGCAACTTCAGCTGTACATAATTTAATCCTTGCAGAGGTAGATGGCAAGTGCCAATTGAAGTTGGCACTCAAAAAAAAAAAATTAAGCCAAACCACAAAATGTACCTGTTCCAACCCACGTTGTCAAACTGTTTTCAGTAATTCTTCATTTAACTCCCTTCCGTGATTTTCCATTTCCTCATGTCCCCTTTCTGCTCTTTCTTTAAAAGCTTTAGTCACCTTTTTCCCAGTTAGAGTTGAGCTCACTTTGTTTGTACCCGAGTTTCTGCCCTACTGCCCTGGTCTGGAAAAAAATCTGCCTTGCTGCCTTTAACATGTGTCTGATGCTGATTTTCTTTGACACACCACACTTTTCTCTTTCTTCTGCTGCTTCCACAAGTTATTTAAAAATAGCAATATGTCAAGCTCCTCCCTTTTTATTTTCAGAGATATGTATCCTCTGGCCACTTCCTCTACAAATATTTAGACTTTTTCTTTCTTTTAACTTTTACTCACACACATTCTACCTTGGTTGTATTGTACACTATTTCTCTGCAGTTTCACTCCTGGGTAACTCTGTCTCTTTCCTCGCACTTTGGAGAACCTCAAGTTTCCAGGCCATCCCAGACCCCCTCTATCCCTGTGCAGTGCAGACTCTTGTAGGCCCATCCAAGCTCTGTGTCCTCCAGACAGACTGTTCCTGGTGAAAGGTTCTTATAATAGATGGAACTCAGAAACGAGAATGGGAGATCAAGTGAGGATTTACTTAAGCAGGAATATGCTCTCAAAGAAACAGTGGGCAGACGGATGGGTAGCTGCTCTGGGTTCTTTTGGCAAGCCAGTTATGAGGAGTATGCATGGAGAACCACTGGCAAGAATACACAGAATAATTATACAAAAAAAGGTCTTAATGACCCAGATAACCAAGATGGTATGGTTACTCACCTAGATTCAGGCATGCTGGAGTGTGAAGTCAAGTGGGCCTTAGGGAGCATTACTATGAACAAAGCTACTAGAGGTGATGGATTCCAGCTGAGCTATTTCAAATCCTAAGAGATGATGCTGTTAAAGTGTTGCACTCAATATGTCAGCAAATTTGGAAAATTCATCTGTGGCCACAGAACTGAAAAAGGTCAGTTTTCACTATAGTACCAAAGGAGGGCAATGCCAAAGAATGTTCGAACTACTGCACAGTTGCACTCATTTCACATGCTAGTAAGGTAATGCTCAAAATTCTTCATGCTAGGCCTCAGTAGTATGTGAACCGAGAACTTCCAGATGCACAAACTGGATTGAGAAAAAGCAGAGAAATCAGAGATCAAATTGCCAACATTCATTGGATCATAGAGAAAGCAAGGTAATTTCAGAAAAACATCTGTTTCATTGACTACGCTAAAGCCTTTGACTGTGTGGATCACAACAAACTGGAAAATTCTTAAAGAGATGGGAGGATGAGACCACCTGACCTGCCTCCTGAGAAACCTGTATGCAGGTCAAGACGCAACAGTTAGAACAGGACATGAAACAACAGACTGGTTCAAAATTGGGAAAGGAGTATGACAAGGCTGTCTATTGTCACCCTGTTTATTTAACATATATGCAGAGTACATCATGAGAAATGCTGGGCTGGATGAATCACAAGCTGGAATCAAGATTGCTGGAATCAAGAAATATAACAACCTCAGACATGCATATACTACTTCAGTGGCAGAAAATGAAGAGGAACTAAAGAGCCTCTTGATGAGGGTGAAAGAGGAGAGTGGAAAAACTGACTTGAAATTCAACATTCAAAAAACTAAGATCATGATATCCAGTCCCACACTTCAAGGCAGACAGAAGGGGAAAAAGTGGAAACAGTGACAGATTTTGTTTTCTTGGGCTCCAAAATCACACGGATGGCGAATCTAGCTATGAAATTAAAAGACTCTTTCTCTTTGGTAGGAAAGCTATGACCAGCCTAAACAGTGTATTAAAAGCACCACTTTTTAATCACTTTGCTGGAAAACGTCCATATAGTCATGGCTCCGGTTCTTCCAGTAGTCACGTATGGATATGGGAGTTGGACCATAAAGAAGAATGAGCACCAAAGAACTGATGGTTTTGAATTGTGGTGCTGGAGAAGACGCTTGAGAATACCTTTAACAGCAAGGAAAGGGAAGAACACTGGAGTGGGTGCCATTTCCTTCTCTGATGCATGAAAGTGAAAAGGGAAAGGAGTCGCTCAGCGGGGTCCGACTCTTGGCGACCCCTTGGGATGCAGCCCACCAGGCTCCGCCATCCGTGGGGTTCTCCGGGCGAGAGTGCTGGAGGGGGCACCACTGTTGCTAGCCTGCAAAAGGGTGCAGGTCTCCTTTGAGCCAGCCCGCTCACAGTGTCTCCTCTCATTCATTCTCATGCCTGGAAATTCTTTTCCAACGGGAACATGGACCACGACAGGAAGTCATTCTTCTCTCTCTTTCTTTGCTCATGTGTTATTTTGGCGGGGTATATCCAGTCCCACACTTCAAGGCAGACAGAAGGGGAAAAAGTGGAAACAGTGACAGATTTTGTTTTCTTGGGCTCCAAAATCACACGGATGGCGAATCTAGCTATGAAATTAAAAGACTCTTTCTCTTTGGTAGGAAAGCTATGACCAGCCTAAACAGTGTATTAAAAGCACCACTTTTTAATCACTTTGCTGGAAAACGTCCATATAGTCATGGCTCCGGTTCTTCCAGTAGTCACGTATGGATATGGGAGTTGGACCATAAAGAAGAATGAGCACCAAAGAACTGATGCTTTTGAATTGTGGTGCTGGAGAAGACGCTTGAGAATACCTTTAACAGCAAGGAAAGGGAAGAACACTGGAGTGGGTGCCATTTCCTTCTCTGATGCATGAAAGTGAAAAGGGAAAGGAGTCGCTCAGCGGGGTCCGACTCTTCGTGACCCCGTGGGCTGCAGCCCACCAGGCTCCGCTGTCCGTGGGGTTCTCCGGGCGAGAGTGCTGGAGGGGGTGCCACTGTTGCTAGCCTGCAAAAGGGTGCAGGTCTCCTTTGAGCCAGCCCGCTCACAGTGTCTCTTCTCATTCATTCTCATGCCTGGAAATTCTTTTCCAACGGGAACATGGACCACGACAGGAACTTATTCCTCTCTCTCTTTCTTTGCTCATGTGTAATTTTGGCGGGGTGGGGAGGGAGGGAGGTTTCTGTTTTTGTCTTTCTTTATATTGCCAACAGAGGATGGGATGGTTGGATGGCATCACCGAAGCGATGGACATGAGTTTGAGTAGGCTCCAGGAGCTGGTGGTGGACAGGGAAGCCTGGCGTGCTTCCTGGGGGTCGCAAAGAGTCGGCTGTGACTGAGTGATTGAACTGAACCGATATTGCTTTCATTGCAGAAAAAAGAATGAGAGCCAATCCCTTCCTCAAGCACTTTACTGAGCCTTTCTTGAACCATCTAAACCTCAATTTCCTCATCTGTAAAATGGAAATAATATAAACACATCAAAAGACTTTGAGAAGATTAAGGATATGGTCTGTCCTTAAGTAGTGACTTTCAGTCCGTCCAGCTGGTCCTAAAAGTGAAACTTAAGTACATTTTCCAGTGTTTTGTTTGTGTTTATGGAATAGTTTTACTTCTTCTTCTTCTTNACACATCAAAAGACTTTGAGAAGATTAAGGATATGGTCTGTCCTTAAGTAGTGACTTTCAGTCCGTCCAGCTGGTCCTAAAAGTGAAACTTAAGTACATTTTCCAGTGTTTTGTTTGTGTTTATGGAATAGTTTTACTTCTTCTTCTTCTTCTTTTTTTTTTTTAACAAAACAGATGTGTGTTCAAAATGTTTTAAAATTCCACTTTGAAGAAATACCCCTCCTCCACCCCCACCCTTGCTGGGTAGGGTGGGGAAGAAGAAAAGGAAAAACAAGCCAGGAAATCAGTTGCTTTTCCTTCTGCTGCTGGCAGCCACTCTTCTCCCCTTCTGGGTCAGGGCCCCTCACAGGAAAAAAAAGAGAGAGAAAAAAAAGGCTTTCTACCCACGATTCAAATTAACCCCTTTTATGACTATATTTTCTGTCCTTCTGAATTGATATCTCCCCCTGCCACATGCTTTAGCCTTTGAAAAAACTGCCAGAAATGATTAGAACAGAGAACAAAAGGACTGCAGCCTCTGAAAGGTAGAGACTGCACACGTTTAAATTCAATCACCTCTTTTATTATGCAAATACCCTCCCCCTTGGATTCCGCCTTCCCTGTGTGATTAAATGGAGACTCTCTTAGGATAAATGGAGAACAGATGCAGAAATAAAGGACCCGCATTTCTCAAGTCCCATTCCCTCAGAAGCCAAATAACTCTCCTCTCCACAGTCCCTCTTGTTTTCTTTGGAAAGTGGTCCATATTCCCCAGGGGAAAGATAAATTTTTGAATCACTGTTCCCAGCCACGCGCTAAAACCAAAAACAAAACCCCAATTTTCTGGCTTCCTAGAGACTCTGTCATCCAGGTTCAGATCTGGGTGATGTTTCCTACCTGATAGAGAAAAGAATGGTTCACTTTTTTTTTTTTTTTTTTTCTGAGCACTTCCTGTGTGCCCGGCACAGTGCCAAGCCCGCTCTCTGACCATTATCTCTTCATCCTCCCAACAGCTGTATGAGGTAAGCACCTGCTTGGATTATTTAATTCTGCAGATAGACTCTCCCAGGTGAAGTCACTCAGCTTGTTAGCCCCCAAAACCAGGATTGAAACCCACAGGCAGGGTCACGGAATTGACACCACGTGCCTTGCACAGAATCGCATGGGCTTTCGGGTGAGGTGCAAGCCTGGGTATTGTGTCCTGGACTCTAAGCTTCTGGGAAGCAGAGTCAAACATGAGGACTGGCTTCATGTGCCCATAAGAAAAAGAATGGATGAATGGATGGATTCCAATCTAAGAGCAATGCAGGATGGCAGAGCAAAAAGGACATGGGTTTGGGGGGTTGAGCATCTGGAATCCAGTCTCAGCCATACTGGGGACTTGCTGTGTGGCCTCATGCAAATTATCTTTCCTTTCTGGGTCTCTCCTCAAATTCATTCATTAAGTGGTCCCAGAAACAGCTCCCTCTCAAGATCGTTCAGTTCAGTTCAGTTCAGTTGCTCGGTGGTGTCCAGCTCTTTGTGACCCCATGGACTGAAGCCTGCCAGGCCTCCCTGACCATCACCAACTCCCGGAGTTTATTCAAACTCATGTCCATCGAGTCGGTGATGCCATCCAACCATCTCATCCTCTGTTGTCCCCTTCTCCTCCCGCCTTCAATCTTTCCCAGCATCAGGGTTTTTTCCAGTGAGTCAGTTCTTCCTGTCAGGTGGCCAAAATAGTGGAGTTTCAGTTTCAGCATCAGTCCTTCCAGTGAATACTCAGGACTCTTTTGCTTTAAGATGGATTAGTTGCAGTCCGAGGGACTCTCAAGAGTCTTCTCCAACACCACAGTTCATAAGCATCAATTCTTCAGTGCTCAGCTTTCTTTATAGCCCAACTCTCAAGAATGTGGGGAGCATTAAGTAAAATAAACCATAGGAAGCTCTTTAAACTTAATATCATTTGTGTGTGTGTGTGTGTGTGTGTG
>SJYX01021016.1:678022-693044 GCA_006410675.1 Oreotragus oreotragus | reverse complement strand
TGAAGCCTGGCTTGGAGAATTTTGAGCATTACTTTACTAGCGTGTGAGATGAGTGCAACTGTGCGGTAGTTTGAGCATTCTTTGGCATTGCCTTTCTTTGGAATTGGAATGAAAACTGACCTTGTCCAGTCCTGTGGCCACTGCTGAGTTTTCCAAGTTTGCTGGCATACTGAGTGCAGCACTTTCACAGCATCATCTTTCAGGATTTGAAACAGCTCAACTGGAATTCCATCACCTCCACTAGCTTTGTTCATAGTGATGCTTTCTAAGGCCCACTTGACTTCACATTCCAGGATGTCTGGCTCTAGGTGAGTGATCACACCATCGTGATTATCTTGGTCGTGAAGGTCTTTTTTGTGCAGTTCGTCTGTGTATTCTTGCCCACCTCTTTTTAATATCTTCTGCTTCTGTTAGGTCCTTACCATTTCTGTCCTTTATCGAGCCCATCTTTCCATGAAATGTTCCCTTGGTATCTCTAATTTTCTTGAAGAGATCTCTAGTCTTTCCCATTCTGTTGTTTTCCTCTATTTCTTTGCACTGATCACTGAGGAAGGCTTTCTTATCGGTCCTTGCTATTCTTTGGAACTCTGCATTCAAATGGGTATATCTTTCCTTTCCTCCTTTGCTTTTCACTTCTCTTCTTTTCACAGCTATTTGTAAGGCCTCCCCAGACAGCCATTTTGCTTTTTTGCATTTCTTTTCCATGGGGATGGTCTTGATCCCTGTCTCCTGTACAATGTCATGAAAAATAACTCTCTATGCATACTTATTATTACTGGTGGTAATGGTAAGCGGAGCAGGATCGATGAAGGCCCCCCTGCAATGCTCCTGAGCCTCCAGGGTGGGCCTGAAGCTGAGCACCACCCTCCTCCAGCTTCTGCATCCCTCTTCTCTGCCCTTGTCTCTTCACACAGCTGTGCCCAGACATTCAGTGGGGCTGGCCACCACCTCCCAGGGCAACGCTTACATCTTGGGGCTCAGAGTCCGCCCCCACCTCCCCCCCGTTGTGTGGGGTGATGACACAGATGTGACTCCACACTTCCTCAGTGGTCTGAGCCCCCAGGTGCCTACACAGGAGCCCGCTCAAACCACAGCCAGCTTGCTCCTGTCGCTCCCCGCTGTTCCCCCATTGCGTTCCCTGATGTCACCTCGTTAAAAACATATGATCTCAAGTCCTACTCTCTGAGGACCGGGCACCCCGGATGAGATGCTAACTGCTGCAGGCTGAACATTTGTGTCCCCAACCCCTGAAACTCACATTTGAAACTAATCCACAACACGATGCTGTTAGGGAGGTGGGGCTTGTGCAGGGGCGATTAGGCCACGTGAGCAGAACCCTCAGCATTGGGATAAGGTCCCTTACCAAAGAGAGAGCCAGCCCTCCCTTTCAACCTGGGAGGTTGTGAGGTTATAGTGAGGAGATGGCCCTCAGTGAGGAAGCGGGTCCCCATTAGACACGGAACCGCCAGGGCCGTGATTTCCACTCCCCAGCCTGCAGAAGTCTGAGAACTGAATTTCCATTGTTTATAATGCACCTGGTTAGTCTGCAATATTTCTGTTAGAGCAGCCCCAGAGGACTGAGACAGGACCTACCGCTTAGGTGCTGGCGTGTCTGCCCAAGGCTGTGCTGCTGCCTCCTCCCCGAGCACCGCCGCGAGCTTCTTGTACAAACCCCGGCAGGCAGCTCCTATTACTGCCTCACTGTTCAAACACGAAAGCTGGAGCTCAGAGGCACACAGCAAATGAGTCGTCGTCCAAGGCAGAGTCCCTGGGACTCTGGACACCCAGGGGCATGTGCCCTGACTGATTCTTTTCTGGGTCTGTTTCATTGACTTGATGTGAAGAGCCTCACTCAGCAGGGATTTCAAAGACCCCCTCCGAGGGGGCGGAGCTGAAGGTCGGGGGAGAAGAGCTAGGCTCTAGAGATCTATGGGTCATGAGAGATTGATGAAAGTGGGGGTCTGAGCCAGAGAAGAGCTCAGCCACGCCCTGGAGAAGGGTCATCCGTGTTTTCATTATTACTAGAGGCATAAAGAGGGCCTCCTCTGGTGGCTCAGGCCGTAAAGAATCGGCCTGCAGGGCAGGAGACCCAGGTTCAGTCCCTGGCTGGGGAGCATCCCCTGGAGAAGAGTGTGGCTACCCACTCCAGTGTTCTTGCCTGGAGAATCCCATGGACAGAGGGGCCTGGTGGGCTACAGAGTCGGACACGACTGAAGACTACTTTCAGAGTCATAAAGGAGTAAGTTCTCTCAGCCATCCTCCGTCTGCTTGACTCCTGGGGGGCCTCCTAGAACAAGAGGGGCAGGTAAAGTGTCATGGCTACGGTGGGGCAGCCACCACACTTGGAACCACCCATGTCATTCTTTGAGGCCATTTTTCTTTTCTTCCTTCTCTTTCTCTCTCTTTTTCGTTCTAGCCTTCTTCATTTTTAAAAATATTCACTAGCTGTATTTTTTAGATTCCATATATAAGTGAGATCTTACAGGATTTGTCTTTCTCTGTCTTATTCACTTAGCATAATACCATCCAGATCCATCCACACTGTTGCACATGGCAAAATTTCATTCTTTTTTATGGCCAAGTAGTATTTCCTTGCATATGTCCACCACATCTTTATCCATTCATCTGTTGATGGACACTTAGTTGCTTCCATATCTTGGCAACTGTAAGAAAAGCTGCTATGAACTTTGGGAAGCATGTATCTATTCAAATTAGAGTTCTTTTTTTTTTTTCTGATATATGCCTAGGAGTGAAAGTGCTGGATCATATGATAACTCTACTTTTAGTTTTTTGAGAAACCTCCATGCTGTTTTTCACATTGGCTGTACCAGTTTACATTCCCACCAACAGTGTAGGTGGGAGGTGAATTTCTGATGCGTGGGGTCCTTCCCTAAACTGTGGCAAATCCAGAACTGGGGTCTCTGGCCTTTGATGGCTGCAGATCTTGGGGAGACCTAAGCAGTCTCCCGGCTCTGTGCACATGGCGCACTCTCCTTTCCACCATCTGATTCGCATCTCCAAGATGGGACTTCTGGTGGGACTTCACCGAGGACAAGCCTTTCACTGCAGCTTTGGCTAAGGAATTTAGGACCGGATTACCAGGAAGCATCGTTTCCCAACTGCACAAATTCCAAGATGGAAAGTGTGTTTTTAAAACTCAGGAGGTAGTGAGAGCCTGGAAGCATTCAGGAGAGAGGATGGAGCGGTGCGAATGAGGGCAGGCTGCTCTGCACCCTGTCTGTGGGAGAGGTGCAGACACTGTCTCCAAGTCTGAGCCTGGCTCCTGCTGATCTTGACCCCCAGGGGAGTCACATGGCCTTTCTGCTCCTCAGTTTCCTCATCTATGAAGGAGGATGATTGGTTCCTATTGCATAGGTTTGATGTGGGGACTGAACAGCAGTGTACCCAGCATTGGGGCCTAAGGGCTGTGTAGACAGTAGCAGAGCAAAGGGACCGACGGGCATCAGGCCACGAAAGGTCAAAGGGCGAGGAGGCAGGGATAGGAACAAAGTAAAGTTTTTTAAAAGTTACCTTTAGATTTTTAGTTCTTAAAAAGACAATTATATTCTGTGTTGGGGAAGGTGTGGACCCTTACTGCTAGAGTGAAATACCCTTTCGGAGGACAATCCATATGATCTTTGTGGGATTTGGGGCAAAGGGGTCAGCCGTTCTAGGTCTCAATTTATTGTGTGAAAAATGAGGCTAATAATAGAATTTATCTTATAGAGTTGATAAGAGGCTAAAATGGGATAATGAATAAACCGTGCTCATCACGTACCTCAAAATAAATGCTAAATACAGCTGGCCCTGGTGGCTCATATGGTAAAGCATCTGTCTACAATGTGGGAGACCTGGGTTCGATCCCTGGGTCGGGAAGATCTGCTGGAGAAGGAAATGGCAATCCACTCCAGTATTATTGCCTGGAAAATCCCATGGACAGAGGAGCCTGGTAGGCTACAGTCCATGGGGTTGCAAAGAGTCGGACACAACTGAGCGATATCACTTTCCTTTCCTTTTGCTCATCACCACCAAAAATTTAAATGCTCCTAGGACCTAACTCATCTCACTTATAGGAACCTCTATCAGAGAAACAATGGCATAACAATATAAATCTTTGCACAAGGGTATTCAGGACAGAATTTTTAATTTTTTCAGTAGTAGCAAAAATGTGGAAATAACAGAAATGTCTATCAACAGAGGAATGATTAATAAATTATAGGAATTGCTGCTTCAGACTTCTATGAAGCTCTTAGCAAGAATGAGGAAGAGCTATAAATATTACCTAAAAAATAAGAAAATTTTAAGGGGAAAAATGAAGTTGTAGGAGAAAATGTGTATTTCATTTGTACAAAATCAAACCAAATATACTTATGTGCTAAGTCACTTCACTTGTGTCTCGTCTTTGCAGCCCTATGGCCCATAGTCCACCAAACTCCTCTGTCCATGGGGTTCTCCAGGCAAGAACACTGGAGTGGGTTGCCATGCCCACCTCCAGGGGATCTTTCCAACCCAGGGATCGAATCTGCATCTCTTAAGTCTCCTGCATTGGCAGGCGGATTCCACACTAGTGCCAGCTGAGAAGCGTGAACACACTTACAGTTAATGGCATACTACGCAAGGTCCAGACGAAAGGGAAGGTCACTCACTGGTGTCCAGCTCTTTGCGACCCCATGGACTGTACAGCCCATGGAATTCTAATATTCCTGCTTGAAAACTAGGTGACTGGCCGTGACTCGCTCCTTCTGATCACCGGACAGCGCACGTGCCCCTGTCCCCCGGCCCTCCCTGTGCGTGTTTGTTGCCCTTCCCTGTCACTTCCGGCTTTCCCCGCTCCCGCCCGCCCCACACGGGTGACCGCCCAGCGCCCCCTTCCCCTCTTTAGGACCTAACCGCCCTCGCCTCGTGTGGGTGTCCTTCCCTGGCCTCCATGGCCGGTGGCGTCTCTGGGCAGAGAAGTGCCCTCAGGCCCCGAGGGGGGAAGCTGGGCAGAGCAAGTTGCATGTGAGGGCCCTGGAGGCGCCGGTACCGGCGAGAGAGTGTTCTCCAGGCCGAGCTGTGGCTCTGGGTGGTGGTGGTGGTGGGCGCAAGCCCCGAGAGCGGGGGGGCCCATGGGGGCCAGGAAAGGCAGTAGACGTCCTGGGTGCCAGGGGACCGTTCCTGCGCTGGAGGCTCCTGGCAGTGAGATTCCGTGGCGTGAAGCTGCCTCGCTTCCGGGTCGTTGTGCATGGCTTCCGGGCCCCTCTCTGTCCCTCGCGGCCACCCCACCTCCACCGTCGCTTCTGTGCCTCTGCCGCGTCTTTGCCACACGGGCCTACGTGGCCATACACCATTGGTGCCTCGTCCTTCCCGTCCTCTGATCCCTGAGGCTGCACCCTGGTACATCTCGCTTCCCCAGCCCGCCTTGGCCCCGCTCTGTTGACCTTTGCCGCCTTCTGTCCACCGACGTTGTCACGTGCTGGGCCAGGAGGAGCGCCTGTGCCCCCAGCGCCCCTGCCCGCCCACGGCGGTGCGCTCCTCTGAGTGTGCACGGGTCACCTGCTGGCTACCGTGCCTATACCGCCACCCGCCTGGGCCGGGGGGTGGAAGTGAGGGTGCCACGGCCGTCCCGATATGCCCGGCTGGTGTCCTTGGCCCCACTACTGGCCCACTGGGCCCTCGAGGACTGTCTCCCCATCAAAACTTTGGGGCAGCATGCTGTGCCCTCATGGACAGAGCGTGGGGGATCCTTTGGCCTCACCATGAGAGGAGCCAGTCAGCCGGCCTGGCGTGATTGCCCTCCCCATTCCTCACCTCGTGGGGTTTTGAGGCCACTGCCCTTCACCCCATGTCCAGCATGCCAGGCACCCTGTGCCCAGGTGGCACAGTAGAAAAGAATCAGCCTGCTGATGCAGGCAGTTGCAAAAGATGCAAGTTCGATCCCTCAGTGAGGTAGATCCCCTGGAGGAGGAAATGGCAACCCCCTCCTATATTCTTGCCGGGAACATCCCTTGGACAGAGGAGCCTGGCGGGCTGCAGTCCATGGGGTTGCAGAGTCGGAGAGGCAGACACGACTGAATTCATGTAAATATACACATGAGAAAAAAGAAGAGAACCCCAGTTACAACTCAACTGTTGTGTAAAGAATTTTGTAATTGGCTTTCCAGAAATGCCATCTTTAGTAGCTGACTTAGTAGAAGGAGGACCCGCATTATACACAGGAGNTT
Source organism: Oreotragus oreotragus (assembly GCA_006410675.1). Lineage (NCBI taxonomy): Eukaryota > Metazoa > Chordata > Mammalia > Artiodactyla > Bovidae > Oreotragus > Oreotragus oreotragus. The sequence continues at coordinate 686,841 of SJYX01021016.1, read as the reverse complement.
GCGCTTTCAACTCCCAGACTTGAAAGCTACTGCCCACAGCTGGTCCAGGCAGCCTTCTGTCCAGACTTTCCCTCTTTCTCCCTCTGTTTTTATTGTTAGGCTCTACTTAGCCTGCGGTTTCTTTGTTTTGTTTTCCCCGATGTCCAGATTTCGCCTTGCAAAGGAGCTCCAGGAAGCTGGAGCAAAATTCCGTCTCAGCTTCTTTTTCAGTAACAGCACCCTCTTCCTCCTCCTCAGGTCTCCATCACTGGATTTACAGATGTGAGTCACCCTGCTGCTGAGAAGGCTGCTGGAAGAAAACTTTTTCTTTCTCCCCCATTTCATCCGTCTGCACCCACGCCACCCACCCGGAAAGCTGCACAGCCCTTCTCTTGCTGCACCTGAAATGGTTCCACGAGGGGAAAGGGTTCCCAGCAGCACCCCCTCCTACCTTCTGGACCGAAATTATTATTCAGAGTTTGGCATCCTTTGGAATTTCAATAGAATCGACATCTTCATCTCTATTTTTAGCGTTTTCTTATCAAAAGCACTGTTCTCTCCTGCTACCATCTTTCTTGGAGATTGCACATGATTAAAATACATTTTCATTATAAACGGGAATAAGACGAAAGAACTTGTTCTTGATTGCAATCACACAGGATGAAATGATTTCCTGGTCCCTAGAAACTAGCTGGGACGACTCCCCTGGACTAGTCATGCTCGCTGAGCTGCCACATACTGTAAATTAGGGCCTGCTGGTCTGTCTTTTCTATTTGCTTTACTGCAGAGAGATAAAAGGACAGGGGAGGAAAGTCATGACTTCAGGCTCTGCATTTATCCATTTTAAGCTTCACAGCAAGACTGTAATGTAGGTTTTATTGTCTCCATTTTACAGATGAGAGCACTGAGGCTCAGAGAGGGGATCTGGCTGATGCCACACAGACAAAAGCAGTAAATGGCCGAGTGAGGGTGTGGCTCCTGTTCCTCCCCTGGACAAACACTGCAGAGGGACTGCCTGCTCTCAGGATGAAGCCGGCACTCCGTCACTGGGTACTGAAGGGCCCTAACAATCCTGAGATACTGGCAGCATTTCCCCCAAAGTTCCCCCTTGCACACACCACTCAGCCACACTTTCCCGAGCTTCCGGGTCTTTTCATGGAAAGGTGAAGCCTTTCCTGTAGGAGAAGCCCATTTTCTCCCCGCCCCTTTTCTCCTCCCAGTGAAAAATCTGTAGTCCTCTTCCCAGTATCAGCTGAGATACCATTCCTTAAAGCCCTCCCGCCTCCCAGCTCCCCTCTCCAAGCCGGCTTCAGGGCTCCGCGTCCAGGACCAGGTGCGATGGCCCGAGGGCAGGGCAGACTCCGGCCCCCAGCGGTTCTGGGCTCAGCTCTGACTCCTCCGGTCGGGAATCAGGCGCTCGGCACAATAAGCCCCAGGGCATGACTCCATTCCTGCTTGTCTCCGCATCTTCCCAGCTTCCTGCTGCCTGAGAGAGCACGTCCTTCTCGAGGCTTCCTGCATCATCCTCCCGACCTGGCCTCGGAAATCCGGAGATGCCTGTTTCCAGGCCGCAGTTCGGGCCTCGCGCCCTCTGCCGGCCCTTCTGGGGATCGGCGGGTTCCAACCGCGCGATCTTGCAGGCTATGCTGCCCGCTGGCGGCGTCTCTCGGCGCTGCGGCTCTCTCTGGTCTGGAGCGCTGAAACCACACGTTCCGGTTGGGCTCAGAAGGCAGATTTTGTTTCCTTCATTTCTAGCCGGGAGCTGGAATCCAGGGGAGGGTCGATGCCTGGCTCGGTAATCCCAGGGCTTGGGAGCTGAGAGGCACCCTCTTCCGAGTCTGAGCTGAGGCCACTGAACGGCCCGAACTTGACATCTTTCTGATTTTATCAATGGAACCAATGAAGGAGCATTCCAGAAAATCGGAGAAACAGAAAATTGTAAAGAAAATAAAGTTTCCCTGTAAATCCAGACACCAACTTTTAACCATTGTGGTATATATCTTTCTTGTATATCTTTTTATACATATCAATGCATTTTTATTACAAAACTGAGTCTATAACCTATAGTTGTCATTCTTGTTTTTTTTTAAAGTATTGAACATGTCCTGAGTTCAGAAGCAGAAGAAAAAATGGAAAATTAGAAAGGCATAAAGGATAAAATTTTTACATTACTTAAAATTGCACTATCCAGAGAGAGCATTTCTTTCCAAATTACTTTATATTTGTGAAAATCAATTATTATTTCTCTTGCAAAAATCCAATTCAGAAATTAAAAGAATTTTTCCCTAAGGGAAAATTTACTCTTATACTTTGGATTACCCGATAATGACATACACTTTTTTTTCCTACCTGGCAGTTTCTGTAAACATTCTCCAACCTCCCCTCCCTTCACCTTCCTCGACCATTGCATTCATAAGGCCCCCAGGAGTAGCCAGGCCTCCTGTGAATCTGAGTGTATTCACCTGGGGGATTAATTCTTAAAAGTGAAATTGCATTAAGGAGGGTGTGTGTGTTTATAAGCTTTGATAAATACTGCCAAGCTATCTTACAGGAAAATCTGGATGCCCACCAGCGGTCCTGAGTGTGCTCATTTCCCAGCAGGATCACCAACAGTGCTGTCAGACTTCCGGCCCTGGGGATCATATAAATTCAGCTACAATGTGCTGAGTGTGCACTGTGCCAGACATCAGGCTAAGTGCTGTCCATTTATTTTATTTTTTATCTTCTGTCTGTGCTGCAAGGCATGTGGGATCTTAGTCCCCTGGATAGGGATCAAACCCACACCCTTGCACTGGAAGCACAGTCCTAACCAGAGCGGTCCCAGGGCTGTCCTTTTGTTAATTCTCATTGAATCCTCCCAGCATGTCAATGAGGGAAGCAACTTCACTTTACAGATGAGGAAACAGGGTCAGAGCGCTTAGGCTTCCTCAGTTCCTAGAGCAGAGCCGAGTCTCTAGCATTCATCCCAACATCCGCCTGACGGTGCTCAGGTTTGAATGGGCTGTGTCTTAACACACAGAGGGCTCGTTGGCAGTCCCTAGTGTCTGACTCAGCACAATAGAAAGGGCCCGAGAACACGCAGGCCTGGCGATGCTGGCCCAGGCACCATCCCTTGAGAATCAGCGTTGCTCGAATACGGAATTCCATCTGGAAATGACCTGTGGACCTGCCTTTCACCTTGGCTTTGGAGCGTATTTGAATCTGTATGCTCTACAAACCTTGTGGGGGGTGTATGTGGGAACGTGAGCTCATCTTTTACAGTCCTTTGAATTTACCACGTTTGGTTTGTGGTGATTTCACCTCTTCGACAGTTTCCCTGCCTTTTTAATGGAGATGATGCTTACAGGAATCTCTTGGGGGTATTACAAGGAGTAATGTATGCAGGAAAAAAAAAAAACAAAAACACGCTGAAGACTGTGATTTACTGTACCAAAGCTAGTTCTCATTATGCCTGTTGATGGAAGAGCTGGGCAGCACAGTGGCAGACACTCGGGTTTGACAGGCCTGGACTGAGGGGGCAGTTTGGCCCCATTGGTGATGTTAGACGAATCAGCCCTCTTCTCTGAGCCTCAGTCCTTCTCTTAAGACTGGGCATATCCCGGGCTCCCCAAGGGTTCAACAAGCCCTCTGTGGATCGTCTTGAGTGCTCCTTCTGTGCCGGAAGCTCCAGGGGCCGCGGGGTCCTCAGTGACAGCTGGGTTGGCTCAGAACAATGGCTACAACCTGGATGGTCCCAGCCATCCTGCCTCTCGATTCCCAGGGGTAACGTTCACTTCCAGCTCTGTTCCTAGAAACCTTCAGGTTCCTTGTTCTTTCCACATCCTGGGGATGACACGTGAGAACCCTTCTTCAGATTCCTGGAAAGAACCCGAATTCCAGGATGAACCAGATAATCACGGGTTGGCTGGGGCCACGCGTTTCAAGTGACGGCGCTGTGGCCGTGGACAAAGCAGAAATCGCAAGCGTGCTGATCGTGTTCCTGACTGTCAGCACTGAGGCTGCAAGCTTCCTTGGAATCTGGTGAGGAGGGGACACACACATTCAGAGTATCTGAAGTCGACCTGAAACTGACTGAGGGAAGCTTGGGTCTCTGAGAGCAGCGGGGATGTGGCTCGGCAGACCTTCTCCAGCTGTGATGTGTGTAGGAATCTTGGGGCTCCTGTTTCTGCAGACGCTGAGGCCCAAGCACTTGCGTTTCTAACAAACCTGGATGTTGCTGAGCTATACGGACCACATTTTGAACATCTAGAGTTTAACCGATCCTTGTATCATTGCTACCAAATATAAGCTTTTCTTTGGCTTTCAGTGAAATTCTGAATGCATGAGAATACACAAATTCTGAAAAACTAATTTTATTAGAGCATTCCAATTGCAGCTTTGGGTGTCAGACCTTGGCTACCACTATAGTTTTCAAGTGACCGGGAACAGTCTTGAGCTTTCTCATCTATGTGCAGAAACTCTCCCTACCTCTGTCTCATTTAGGCAAACCGTTGTTAGGGACTTTAAAAGCATGGATTCAAGTGTCTCCCTGTGACCATTTTAATCTGCTATTTTTAGTGAGGTTGTGGGTTGTCTCTGGGGAAGTTGCTGGGATTCTGAAATCTTACCAGTATATTGATGCACTGGCATTTTGAATGCACATCCAGTGTCTTTAAACAAATATACGATGAACAACCATCCAGAGTGTGCCCGGCAATATGTAAAGTGCTGTACTGGAGTTATCTTGTTTACAACAGCTCTGTGAGGCAGATCCAATTAGTCTGTCCAATCGATCCAAACCAATAAAGCTGAAGGTCACAAAGAATGTCAGCAGCCTGAATACACGTATTTTACCAGTAGGTGCGATCATGATTGTACTGGCTGCGTCTGACCCCTAGAACATATCTCGAATATATCTCCATGATTTAAGTGCCGAACAGAGCTCCAGCAGTAAAACAGGTGCAGAGATGTGACCGAGGAGGGCAAAATGCTCAGCTCTTTATCGTGTCTGTTAAAAGGCACTCCCCAGATCCTGGGTTAGATGTACATTTTCTCTGTGAACCATGGAAAATGCGAGTTCCATGTTAGAATCTGACGAACAATACAAAAGCAAATTGACCTCAGCATCGTATGCAAGGGTGTTAGTCACCAAGGCCAAAAGCAGAATCTCATTCCCCGTGTCAGAATGAATGCTCCCGGAATTTACACTGTGGGGCTCGTGGTGGGCGTCAGGTGCCTCTACGGTGTTCAACAAAGTGGAAAACTGGTAGCCAAAACTGGAAATGTATTACCTGATTAATACAGGAATTACTGACGGTACCTAGATATTAAGTTTGAATGAAAGGTACCACTGACTTTAACATAAAAACTGCTTCGTCCTTTACATATAAATAAAAGAGAGGATTTATTTTCATTCTGAGTTTATTTAACATTTCATCCAGTTGAAATGAAATAATAAACAGAGCTCCAGCAGTAAAACAGGTGCAGAGATGTGACCGAGGAGGGCAAAATGCTCAGCTCTTTATCGCGTCTGTTAAAAGGCACTCCCCAGATCCTGGGTTAGATGTACATTTTCTCTGTGAACCATGGAAAACGCAAGTTCCATGTTAGAATCTGACGAACAATATAAAAGCAAACTGACCTCAGCATCGTGTGCAAGGGTGTTAGTCACCAAGGCCAAAGGCAGAATCTCATTCCCCCTGTGTCAGAATGAATGCTCCCGGAATTTACACTGTGGGGCTCGTGGTGGGCGTCGGGTGCCTCTATGGTGTTCAACAAAGTGGAAAACTGGTAGCCAAAACTAGAAATGTATTACCTGATTAATACAGGAGTTACTGACGGTACCTAGATATTAAGTTTGAATGAAAGGTACCACTGACTTTAACATAAAAACTGCTTTGTCCTTTACATACAAATAAAAGAGAGGATTTATTTTCATTCTGAGTTTATTTAACATTTCATCCAGTTGAAATGAAATAATACATGGACTCCAACACTGGCTAGACACTGTGCTAATACTGAAATAAAAGCTGCCAGTCAGTTCATACTTATAATCATAACTCATTATGTTACCCAAAATATTAATAACTATTTACCTTTACNTAAATAAAAGAGAGGATTTATTTTCATTCTGAGTTTATTTAACATTTCATCCAGTTGAAATGAAATAATACATGGACTCCAACACTGGCTAGACACTGTGCTAATACTGAAATAAAAGCTGCCAGTCAGTTCATACTTATAATCATAACTCATTATGTTACCCAAAATATTAATAACTATTTACCTTTACAAGCTTATTGCACTTCATGCCAACGTTTCTCCAGAAAAGGTATTCCTAAGAGATCAGCAAAGACTGCCAACCTTGGTTCATTTTGTTCCTTTTGATAAACCGTGATTCAACTCCACAGTTCATATTTCTCTATAAAAGCATCAAAAATCAGAAGCTTCAGCAGATAACGTTTAAAAAGACGCATCTCCAGGCTCATTATCCCTTTTGTCATGAGGCTCTGGTTATCTCATCCTGGTATGTATTAAACGTTTGGTTAGTTTGTCAATCTTCCAACCAGTCATTCATTTTTCAATGAAGGTTAAGACTAACATGGAAATGCCATGGGCATTATCCGGGGCTAAGAATTCTGAGGTTAGCTGGCGGCGGGGTGGCGGGGGTGGAGGCTTCAAGGCCTTGAGTGTGAAAGTGTTAGTGACTCAATCATGTCTGGCTCTTTGGGACCCCATGCACTGCAGCCTGCCAGGCTCCTCCGTTCATGGGATTCTCCAGGCAAGAATACTGGAGCGGGCTGCCATTGCCTTCTCCAGGGGATCTTCCTGACCCAGAGATCGACCCCAGGTCTCCTGCATTGCAGACTCTTTGCCATCTGAGCCACTGGGGAAGCCCTTCAAGTTGTCTTAGTTTTTTGTTAAAAGTGCCCTTTAAGCACCTCGTGGAGCTCTGCCTCAAATTTCTAACTTTTACCAATTTTTAAAGAGAAGCAAAAATGGCAACAAAAGACGTCCAAGGTCAGAATGTCACGGGGAAGCTCTTTTGCTTCAAATGGCTTAAGACAGAAAGCCTGCATGAGAAAGCTCTGGCAGCAAAAGGTGGGCCCAGAGTAGCCCAGTTCTGGGCCCACTCACTGAAAATTTGACATCTGTGCATTTCAGTTGCTTAATTAGTTGATTTAAATGATTGAATATAAAGTCAACAAGTGCAAGGTAAGATTAATATCTTCATAAGAATATAAAACAGAATAAATTTAAAATTCAATCAAAGAAAGCGACCAGCAATAGGAAAGCTTACAGATGTTGACAGCAGCCTCTATGCATCACACTTGTCTATTACTTTGACTTTCAGGAGGGATATGAAGGAGCTTTTACCCTACAAATCCAAAACATTCATCTTCTACTTCAGGTTGCCTCCTGCCCAACCTGGGCAGAAAAGCAAACTGTCCTTAATATTTACGAGTCATTTTTTTTTTTTTTTTAACAGTTTAGCCTCAGGGCTTTTGTGTTTTCTCAACTCACTACTCAGCTCTCCTTGATTTGAAACAAGAGTGGGATAAAATTTCAGTATTTTAAACAGATTTCGTTTTCACTGACAATCAAAATACTGAACATCTAACTCTATGCCTAGCGGTGCTCTGGAAAACTCTGGGTGTGAGTCAGGACATTGTCTTTGAAAAAACAGTGACTATAAAAGCTACAGGAAGAGTGTCTGTAAATCATATCATGATTTAAACGTAAAAGGCAGGGGAGGCACCCAGGCCACCCCCAGGGGCTGCGCCGTAAGTAGCAGCTGGACTCTACAGGCTTCTATGGGTCTTTAAAAGGTTTCTGTCACCAAGAGAACCCGGCCACCCAGGTTATTCCTCTCCAACTTGGCTACACCAGGCTCGCGGCAGGCAGGCTCCTCTGAAGATGCTTCTCAACCTGCTTTATAACCCCTTGTTGAAGTACACACGCCGTAATTCAGGGTAGGTCTCTCGGATCCTGGCTTGCAGCTCAGCCTCCAAGCTTGTCACAGACATGGAACTGTGAGAAGGGAGAAGACAACAGGGTCATCCCATGGATGGTGGGAATTCGAACCTCAGGAGAGGAAAGTGAGGACCCCTGTTCCCCCCCAAGACTGGTGCAAGAGCCCTGTTTGAAAAATGCTTCGCGTCCCAAGAAACTATCACTAAATAAGAAAGAAAGGCACCATCGGACCCCTTTTTGTCTCTCATCTTACTAAACGCCTGAAAAACCACTTATCGCTGGCAAGGAGGTATGGTGATCACACTCTCAGACCCTGATGTATCGAAAAGTAATCTTGGTCAGGACACTTCCTAAGAAAAATAACATAAATGTTCACAGTTCATGAGAAAAAGACACATGCATTCAGTGGAATTTTTAGCACTTAAAATTCACTTGCATTAATGTGCTTCTGTCCACTGTGCTGCTGCTGCTGCTGCTAAGTCGCTTCAGTCGTGTCCGACTCTGTGCGACCCCAGAGACGGCAGCCCACCAGGCTCCCCCGTCCCTGGGATTCTCCAGGCAAGAACAATGGAGTGGGTTGCCATTTCCTTCTCCAATGCATGGAAGTGAAAAGTGAAAGTGAAGTCACTCAGTCGTGTCCGACTCTGTGAGACCCCATAGACAGCAGCCCACCAGGCTCCCCCATCCCTGGGATTCTCCAGGCAAGAACACTGGAGTGGGTTGTCATGTCCTCCTACAATGCATGAAAGTGAAAAGTGAAAGTGAAGTCGCTCAGTCGCGTCCGACTAGTAGTGACCCCATGGACTGCAGCCCACCAGGCTCCTCCGTCCATGGGATTCTCCAGGCGAGAGTACTGGAGTGGGGTGCCATTGCCTTCTCCTCTGTCC
>SJYX01021016.1:646940-677704 GCA_006410675.1 Oreotragus oreotragus | reverse complement strand
ATGTACTGAATGTTTTATATGTGCATATGTATTAAAGCTTATTTTTTCATTTTGAATGCATACTTAATATATGAGAGGATGAAGAAAAACTGGCCAGCAAAACTGCTGACTTTCTGTTATGGAAAGCTCATTTGCCCCTTTCCTATTTGCCCATTTCTGTTCCCCTCTAATCTAAAAAGAAAGTAATTATAGGAGTGAGGTCACCAGGCAATTTAACCTAACTCCTGACTTATGCTGTCCTGAATAACCTGTTCTTTTCCTAGATAGAAAGAAGAATGAAGAATTAAGCAGTTAAAAAAATAATGACGAGCTCTCTATCCCCAACACCCACCCCTTACTCTGCCCCCTGCCAAGCAATCTGCATGCAGATCATTTGGGCAAGACAACATCTGAAGATGGAGCAGGCGGTTCACTGAGATTCTTTCCCCTCCTCTTTTTTTCCTTTAAAAACTGTCATGATTGACAGAGAAGAAGCAATATCACATGACATCCTTTATATGTGGGATCTAAAAAGAAATGATACAAATGAATTTGCTTAAAAGACAGGAGCAGACTCACAGACTTGGCGAACAAACCTACGGTTGCTGTGGGGGGAAGGATGGGGAGAAGGGAGAGTTGGGGAGTTTGGGATGGACACGTACACTCTGCTATATTTAAAATGGATAACCAACAAGGGCTTACTGTGGAGCTTAGGGAACTCTGCTCAACGTTATGTGGCAGCCTGGATGGGAGGGGAGTTTGGGAGAGAATGGATACATGTATGCACGTGGCTGAGTCCCCTTTGCTCTTCACCAGAAACTGTCACAACTTTGTTAACTGGCTACACTCCAATACAAAAATTAAAAGTTTTTTTTTTTTTTTAATAAAAGGTATTACATGGAAAAAAAAAACAAACTGTCACAACTGAGCAAAATCTTTGAAGTGGTCTCTGGACATGTGTTCACCTTCTCCCTGATTAAAGCATCTTTCCTTCCTACTGACACCTGTGTCTTGAATTACTGGCTTCCGAGCTGCAAGGAGCTGAACTTGGGTTTGGTAACACTAGTAATTAGTTTCTTAAGAATTGTTCTTTACTTGAGTGGGCTTCCCTGGTGGCGCAGTCAGTAAAGAATCCATCTGCAATGGAGATTCCTGGGTCAGGAAGATCCCCTGGAGAAGGAAATGGCAACCCACTCCAGTGTTGTTGCCTGGAGAATTCCATGGACAGAGGAGCCTGGCAGACTACAGTCCGTGGGGTCGAAAGATTCAAACAGGACTTAGTGACTAAACCACCTCCATCGTAGTTGAGATGGGGTTAACTAAGAGCTAAAAAGACAGGATATAGATTTATAGACATAATGCAATAAAAGAAAAATTATGAATATAGAAAAAAACACAGTGGCTGTTTTTTTTCTTCTCTATAGGGAGACCGTGGGTAATTTTAAAATAATGTTGCTAATGGCAGTGATAATGGCTATGAGTTAGCGCTCAGTTTTTGGATCAGACATTATGCATTTTTAACCCTTATAAAACTGTGGAAAGTCAAGTATTATCTTAATTTTACAGATAAGGAAACTAGAGGTGCAGCTGAGATTGGAAGTCAGATCCTTCTCGACCCAATTGCCACGCTCCTAAGTCAGTGAGAGTAAGGTCAAGTGCTGAACACTGAGATTCCAGTGCCACAGACTTAGGAAACAAACCTTTCTTGCCTGGAGCCCTGAGATTCTGGGGCTCCCCCAATCAAACAGCGCTCCCCTTCAGGAAATTCATCTGTATCGGGCTTCACAACAGGTTCTGAAGCTCCTGCCCTCTCCAAGGGGGGCTTAACTATGGGCATCGAGGTGATAAAGGTTCCCTCTCCTTGAAATTTAAGTCCCCAGCTAACAACAGTGGGGGTCAAAGACAAGTGTAGGACCAGATAAAAGACGGATGTCTCTATCAGATAGGGGGACATGATGAAGTCAGGTCTAGAAGAGACTGCTGCTGCTGCTGCTGCTGCTAAGTTGCTTCAGTCGTGTCCGACTCTGTGCGACCCCATAGACGGCAGCCCACCAGGCTCCCCCGTCCCCGGGATTCTCCAGGCAAGAGCACTGGAGTGGGTCGCCATTTCTTTCTCCACTAGAAGAGACTACCGCGTCCCAAAGCCACTGGAAAGCCTCGGGCCTTAAAGGCCATCTGTGTGGGGCCTGTTGGCCCATGAAGGACATGACAAAGGCCGGACTGGAAACAGAAATCACAGCAACACAGCAGAGTGCTGCCCCTCTGCACCTGGACATTAGATGAGAAAAGAGCTGAAGCCTCAGATTTATGCGATGCTGATTTAATGCCCGTTAATCCTGTTCTTACATCAAAGGCAGGATTCAAGGGCAACTTGTGATGAAAGATATATGCACAATAAAGCTTTTAAGGTAAAAAGGGAAAAAAAAAAAACCTCAAGTAGGAAGAAGGAAAGCTAATATACCAACCGGCAAAGTGCATACAGTTGCTCTCCCTGGGCGTGGAACTTAAATTCTAATACTTCTGCCTTATAGATGCTTTTGCCAATGGACTGGACATCAGTGAATCATATTTAAATTTTTATAAGAGCTAATTTGCACAAGAGTTAACCTGGGTCTTACATAGGAATAAAGCATTTTCAAATGTAATCATAGCAGGTAGCAAAGAGCTGGGCAAAGAGAATTTTGATATTAAATAGATGTGCATTTAATTTCTGCCTCTCTCTCTTCTTTTTAGAGACTCAGCTTCTTTATCTTTTTGAGACTCAACTTTCCTCCTAGTTAAATGAACTAGTTTTTAGGGTTAAAATGCATGATCATCCTGAAGAGTAACAAATACATACCTTTTCTGTGGAAACAGAGCACAGCACAGAGGCGTAGCAAATACCAAGCTTAAAGAAAAATGAAAAGACACATCAGAGCACTTTCAAAATGGTCTACTTTTCAGATTTTTTCTATTCTACTTTGATAACAATCCCTTCTTTCTTTTGAGTATTATTACTATTTGTGTAATTTTACTACTAAGGGCTGCCAAAATAATTTTAAAAAGGGAAAAAAATCAAAGAGATAAAAGGAGTTAAAAAAAAAAAGAACCACACAAATAGCCCCAAATGTTGCAGGTTTCTCTAAAGAGGGTTTCTTTCTAGCTAATGACTGGGACCAGATATTCTGAAATGGTCTCATTTTTCAAAATGCATGTCCCATATTAGCCCTCACTTTCATATGCTGTATATTAATCTTAAAAAAAAGAAAGAATGACATTGAAGTAATTCTACTCACCAAAAGCCAACTATTCCAACTTGAACAGGTGCACTCATCCATGGGAACCTCTGGGTAAAGAAATAAACTATTCTGAATACTTTTTATACAGGCTCTCAGAGACAGTTTTCTCTGCTGGTTAATTGGAAGGAGCATGGCCACATTACAAGATCCAGCTGGGGTGTGATTAGTGAGGTGTGGGGGTACCACTGCAACGGCACGTTAGTCCTGACTTCCTGCAGCCCTCGGCCATTTGGCCATGAAGCACATGCAAGAGTCAGGTAGCTTCTCCTATTTCTCCCTTGCGCTTAGAATCAGAGAGATGCCTGCTTGTAAATGGGAGCTGGAGAAAATGTTATCACTTGGCTCTAATTTGTCTCCTGGCTGGGGAGGAGTGTGGTTCCAAAGCCGGAAGACTAGCAAACCTGTATTCAAATCTCTGTCCTTCCAGTTCAACCCCCACTGTGGGGAAAGGGAGGCAGAGTCCACCCAGCCCAAGCTCTGGTTCCTTCTCTGCAGAATGAAGATCCCAACAGCTTCCTAAAAGCATGTGCACGAAGATATTCCAGATAACATTTAGCAAGCACCTAGAGCTGTGCCTGGAATGTCCAGAAACCCAAAGCCATTGCTGCCCTGCTCCCACCCCCAACCCTGCACCTCTCTTCTCTTGGTTTTAGTTGCTGTCAGTATGGTTAAAACAACTGCTAGCATAACAAACTCTTGTCTGCCACTTTTTCGTTAATAGAAATGAATGAGTTGGTTGGTCTTTTGGAGAGTATGTGTTATTAGATTTTTAGCTTTCAAAAGGGAATTTTTATAAAAGCATAGTATGCAATATANAGAATGAAGATCCCAACAGCTTCCTAAAAGCATGTGCACGAAGATATTCCAGATAACATTTAGCAAGCACCTAGAGCTGTGCCTGGAATGTTCAGAAACCCAAAGCCATTGCTGCCCTGCTCCCACCCCCAACCCTGCACCTCTCTTCTCTTGGTTTTAGTTGCTGTCAGTATGGTTAAAACAACTGCTAGCATAACAAACTCTTGTCTGCCACTTTTTCGTTAATAGAAATGAATGAGTTGGTTGGTCTTTTGGAGAGTATGTGTTATTAGATTTTTAGCTTTCAAAAGGGAATTTTTATAAAAGCATAGTATGCAATATAGAGTAGCGAGATATATAGATTATATAAGTTAGGCCACTGAAAGAGCTGCCACCAAGTTGCCAACTAGTTGTAATGAAATCAGCCAGAGTCAACACAAGTGGTTAATTAAAAGATCAGGATCCCAAGGGGGCTGGTGTGAGAGGCGTACCCTGCTCTCCGAGAAGGCTCCTCTGGCGAAAAGGTACATCCCGTGGGTTAAGGGAGAGAAAGGGAGAGATGTCAGCAAGCAGAGACAGGCCCACAGAGCTCGCACAGATGGGCCCCGCCCCTCAAGGGATGGCGGGAGAAGGAAAAACTGCATCTGGGGCAGCTGGCTCCAACTGACACTGCATGATTTTCATAAGGAGATGGTAAATCATCTTCCTAGCATTCCTTCTTTCCCAGTTGTGTATCATCAGACCGGGAGCACAGACTTGGCGATGGGAAGGCACACTAAGAACTGAATAAGATCTTGCTGGAAGACAGACCCATGAGAGCCCACGAGAGCAGCCTCTTCTTCTCAAGTGGACTCTTGAATAGCCATGTGTAATCTCAACAACGGGTGTGCACAAACCAAACGCTGACGGAGGCTCGTGCAGAGGGTTTTGTTGGAAGGGTTTTCAGTAACCGCAAGGATTCTGGACAATTCTGATCTCTCCATGAAGCTCAACCTGGATGTCATCCCTGCTCCCAACTCCTTTCTAGCACCCACTCCTGCCTCATTCACCCCTACTTCAAACAGAACGTGGTCTGAGATTTTAAAAGTGAGCTGAGGATGTTTGGGTTTTCCCCTAAATAATCACAGAACCTGAGGGAGGGACAGAGCACAGAATTGTGGAAACAGGATATTTTAAATGAATTAATGACAGTAATCACAAGTTTAAAAAGATACATATTCAATGAAGTAAAAGCTCAAAAAGTTAGCATGAGTAAATTCTTTCTCTTTCCAATGATCTTTACTCTTTACTTCATACTGTATATGAAATACAGCAAACTGCACATACTGACCATGAAGTTTTGACATATGCATTCAGCTGTGAGGCCATCGCCACAATCAAGGTGATTAAATATTGGTAGCTATCATCCTTGTTTTGTTTCTTGCGCCCTTGGCCATCCCACCATCTTTCCTAAACCCTGCTATACCCATTCCCTGGCCAACTCTGATCTACTTTCTGTCATTATATACTAGTTTATGATTTCTAGGATTTTATATACAGTATTTATTTTTTTGTATAATTATTTTGAGATTTACTCATGCTGTTGTATATATGCATGGTTCAGGGCTTTTTACTGCTGGGTTAGGTATTCCACTGTGTGAATGGAATTTGATAATCCATTTTCCTGTTTATGAACATTTGGACCGTTTCCGGTTTGGGGCTATTGCAAATAAGGCTGCTTTAAATACTTGCCTTTTATGGACATACATTTTCATTTCTTCTAGGTAAATACTTAGGAGTGAAATGGGTAGATTGCAGGGTAAGCATATGTTTAACTTAAGAAACTGCCAAACTATTCTCCAAAGACTCTTCAGAGTCCCTTGGACGGCAAGGAGATCAAACCAGTCAATCTTATCAGAAATTGGCCTCGAATAGTCATCGGACTGATGCTGAAGCTGAAGTTCCAGTAATTTGGCCACCTGATGAGAAGAGCCGACTTGCTGGAAAAGACCCTGATGCTGGGAAAGATTGAGGGCAGGAGGAGAAGAGGGTGGCAGAGGATGAGATGGTTGGATGGCATCACTGACTCAATGGTCACGAGTCTGAGCAAGCTCCAGGAGGTAGTGAAGGACAGGGATGCTTGGTGTGCTGCAGTCCCTGGGGCTGCAAAGGGTTGGACATGACTTAAAGAATGAATAAGAACAACAGAGTGGTTATATCCTTTTATGCTCCCACCGGTAGGGAATGAGTTTCAGGTCCGTTAGCTACATCCTTGCCAACACTTATTATGGTCAGTCTTTTTAATTTTAGCCCATTCCAATAGGTGTTTAGAGGTAGCTAATGTGGTTTTTGACCTGAATTTCCCCAATGACTAAAGATACTGAGCATCTTTACATGTGATATTATTTGATATCTATGTATATTTGGTGAAATATCTGTTCAAACCTTTTGCCCTTTAAAAAAAAAAAACAGAGTTGTTTTCCTAAATAAGTGTATCTTTTGGATACAAGTTTTTTATCAGACACATACTTTGCATAAATTTTCTCCAGTCTGTTCCCTGTCCTTTCATTCTCTTTATAGTGTACAAAAAACAGAATTTTAACATTTTGATGAAGCCCAATTTGTCCATTTTTTCTTTTATGGACTGCACTTTTGGTGTTAAGTCTAAGAAATCTTTGCTTAACTCCAGATCTCAAAGATGTTCTATTTTCTCCTAGAAGCGTGACAATTGTAGACTTTTACACTCAGACCCCATGAACCACTGGGAGTTGCTAAGTACATGTGTATATGCCATCAATTCCCTACACCTGGCCCACATCCCAGGCCACCTGACCATACGCAGGCCTTCCCCCTCTGTGCCCTTTCTGTGCTTCTGCACCACCTGTGTCCCCGGCCAGCCATCTGCAGGGGTCTCTGCTCACCTGCGGCAGCTGGGGGAGAAACTCCCCTATGCTCCCGCCATGCCCCACACTCTTATTAACCATGCGCTGGAACCATGTGCCCTGTGCCCTCCCCGCCACCACATCGAATGGTTCTGAAGCCCGATTTCTATGATAATGGCACCTAGTACATTGCTGGGGAAGGCAATGGCACCCCACCCCAGTACTCTTGCCTGGAAAATCCAATGGACGGAGCAGCCTGGTAGGCTGCAGTCCATGGGGTCGCTGACAGTCGGACAGACTGAGCGACTTCACTTTCACTTTTCTCTTTCATGCATTGGAGAAGGAAATGGCAACCCACTCCAGTGTTCTTGCCTGGAGAATCCCAGGGATGGGGGAGCCTGGTGGGCTGCTGTCTATGGGGTCACACAGAGTCGGACACGACTGAAGTGACTTAGCAGCAGCAGCAGCAGCAGCACATTGCTTGGCGGGCAATAGGCGTTGACCAAAGGGCTGCTGCATCAAACAAATGAACAAATAAATGCTACAGACACACTCCATTAGCAGACAATCCTGAAAATCTACTGAGTAGACAGAGCCGTCCACCTTTACTAAAGAAAATACAGATGAACAAGAACTTCAGGAGGGAGGAGCTCTGATCTGACCCAATTCCTATCAACTTTGTTCTCAATGAAAAGTGCCAGCAAGGTAAAGAGACTGCAGGAGCTATTCTTCAAGAAAACTGTTGGGTGAAGCACCAGCTTTTAAGCAGTGAACTTTTGGTTTACTGCAAAAATTTCAGTGAGTCGCCTGCCCACAGCTGATGCTTTTTGCTAGCACTCCGTTTGGAAAAAGACAGGGCGTGGGGGAAGTATGAGTCATGCCGAATGCTCCCCAAGCTCACCAGTTAAAAAAGCCAAGAACATTCAATTCCTTTCATGTTTGCAGAGTTTGGTCACATCCAAGGTGAAAGCCCCCAGAAGCACATCCTTGCAGGGTGGCACATCTGGCTGCTGGAGCTGTGGGAACAGAGGGCCGACTGACCCAGGCACTCGTGGCCGCCCACGTGGACATGACGCACAGCTGAAGAAATGATCTCTGAGCCTTTGTAAAAGGGGCTCAGAAGAGCCTCCCTTTCAAAACCGTGTGTGAAAGTGCTTTGCAGATGGAAATGTACGGATACAAATATAAGCTGCCTCCACCCCTGCTTTCACAATGACAGTACATCAGTGAAGTCCTACAGTCCTTGCTATGTGGGCAAAAATGCAATATTCTGATGTAACAGCAACCCTGAACGTAGGAGTGGGATGTATGTCTGAGGAGCTCAACATTCAGCCATAGCTCTTTCAAAACATCATCCTCCAAGGAGGTCTGAATCAGTGTAGCAGCAGCCAGACCCTTGACAGCTAGTGAGGCCCTTGGACGGATCCATGAGCTGCTCTGACCGCCTCCCCGCCCCGCCACATGGCTTCTGATGCCAGCAGCCTCCTCTGGCCCTGTGTGAGGCGCTTCGGGGGGGGGAAGTGGGGCAGGCAGAGGGGAAGCAAACCAGGGAGGAAGGACAAGGGAAGGAAACACAATAGTGATTCATTTTTTGTCTGAAAAACCCTAGGGCCATGTGGGAGTAGTGGCTAACTGCTTGTGTCATTTGCTGGATGCTTCATGGAAGAAAAGACCAGGCTGTATCTGTAGCAGTTTCTGTCTGTCCCAGCAGGAAGATGATGCAATATGCCCAACTCTGTCTCCTGGCCAGTGTCCGTTGCCGAGATCTTGGAGTAACGGCAGCAACTTTCCCAAAGACACTGAGACCCCAGGAGTTCAAGGCCACGACGGTTGGGAGAAGAAAGGGCCAAGTTCACATCACTGTTTTCTGTGGTGACCTAACTTCAGCACAAGCGTAGATCTGCAGGCAGATGCTCTCAGAGAATTTCTGGAATCCCAAGCCCACACTAGCACCCATGTGTGCTCAATCCCCACAGCCAGGAGTGAGACGCCCAGGGAGTAATGTCCCAGCAGCAGTGGCAAATGGCCAGATTCGGAGCCTCGCTGTGGAGTCGGGCTGCTGACACCCCTCTGCTAACTGGGTGCTGGGTGGTGTTGGGGAGGCCGAGAGAAAGGACTGGGAAAGCTTTGACGGTGGGGGTACCGCCACTGAAGGTGGTCTCCCCGCTGCATTCACAGGTGCTGATTCACGACAGTCATGTACTACTGGTGGAATGACTCACACTTGGTATTCCTCTCTTGCAAAAGTTTACTTTTATGCCAGACAACAGGATGTCTCGAAGCCTTGTATCCACACGGAAATCTCATCTTGCTTTAAAAGTCTGATTTTGCTTAAAGTCTGCAGGAGGGGGAGGTTGGATTTATTAGATATGTTTGTTTTTTGTTTTTTATGCTCTGTTGCCCCTGAAGTTGGCATGCCAATACCTTAAGAAATTAACAATCAGGAAAACCCAAAGGTTGCCTGGGTCAACATATGCCCTTGCAGAAGGACTATAATCCTAATGTCTTATCAGATCAAGAGCTAGCAGTGAAGAACACAGTGTATCAATTCTGTATCTGTAAAGTTAACAAGCCACTGGATGTTCCACTTCCTACTGGAGGATAAGGCTGATGGCCCCTCTCTAAGTTCATTTGACAGGTTTTCCCATTCAAAGCCTAAACCACTTCCCATAAGGAAAGCAGGGACAGATAGAGAAAGGAGCATCAACTTTTTTTTTTTTTTTTTACATTATCTGAAAATCAATGAGACATTAAAGTTGGTGAGTTTTAGATGTTTACATAATTTAGTAGTTTCCAGACCTAGTCACCATTCTAGTACATACCCTAATTCCTTGGCAGCTTTAAAGAGTTCATCTGTTTACATAATATGGTAGCTTCAAGATCTAGTCCCTGTTCCAGCACACACACTAATCCCTGAGCAGCTTTAAAGAATTCATCGTTTCTAAATTCTGCAGAGGAAACAGACTTCAGCAAAGCCTTTTCATGAATCCTCAAGTAAGAGCTTATCAAAGTAGGTAAGATGTCAAATGAGGTCACCTTTACATTTTGGTCTTCACTAATAGTTTTACTGGTTAAATCAGCGAAACTGTTTTATATTTTTGTTTAATCTTATACTTAAGACTGTAGAAATCCACCAGGAGATGGATGGAGACTCAGCAGGCATGTGAGAATGCTGCTTCCTGGGGGGTGGTCCAGGGGTCTGTGGGTCTCCCTGGATGCTCGGAGGAGAACAGCTCGATCGCTACAGAGACACTCCAACACCCCATCACAGCATTCACATCGATGTGTGAGACTGCTAGAGGAAGAAGCTCCGAGAATATAATTTGCTCATGTACCCGAAGCTCCCAGGAGAGAATGAGCGGGCTGCCGAGGAGAGGGCCCTCTTTCTTCTTGCTCTCACACAGGGTTGGTACATCCAACATGCCAGTCAAATGAGGCACTCAATACTATTGTTTTTTCAAAGCATACTTTTCTTGGCTTATCGTCTGAGAATGTAATTGCATTGAAAAGTACTTGGTGTTGGTCTTCATTTTCCCCCTCTGGAGCCCATCGCTTAAATACAGAAATCATTCAGAAAGCGTCAGGTCCATGAACCATGTCCTTCTTTCAAATCTGGCAGTCTTCCCTCATTGTGAGGGTTCGCCCTCAGAAAGCTGCAGTGTTTACAACACGCCTGCTCCCCCAGCCAGGAGCTGCCTGCTCCCCCAGCCAGGAGCTGGAGCCCATCCTCCCGCAGGAGCAGTGGTGTCAGATTCCACGCACGGCAGGAGCCAGAGTTACAACATCCACAACAGCCGCCTCTTCCCTACCTGTTACAGGAAACTGGAAAGCTAAGGTGAAGCATAAACACACCTGCTTTTGAGTCCTGGAAACCATAAGAATGCAGACAATGCTCAGAGATTTCTCAGTTACAGTTTCATCCTGGAATATTTTCAGACCCTGAGGGGAGGCGGCTGATAGATTACTGGATTATGAGAGATGATCACCCAGAAAAATACATCTAGGCACTAATTCAGTCTTCTATGAAGCCGCTACTCCCAATTATTCTTTCCTTGCAGACAGTATGTACAGGGACTTACAAACAAATCATTCCAGACTCATACCCTCTCTTCACTGTTACTTAGCTAGGGATCTGACTGGTAACTAAGATCAGCGTGCACTTGAGGAGTGGGCAGCAGTCAACAAATGACAGATTTATGAGAACTTTTTCAGACATTTCTTATGAGAAATAAAACATTTCACCACGTGTCCAGTTGCCACTGGCCTTCAAGGTCTTGACTCCCTATCCACATGGGAAACAGTCTGTGTAGTTGGAAGTCTGAAGACAAATGGTAAGGATTGAGACAAGGATAAGCAAAACTGGGGCTTACCTTGAGAAAGGCTTTCTTTTCCAGAGTATTCATGATAAATGGAGGGATGGCTGGAAGTAAAGACAGACCCGCTTAAATCTTAGATAATGTCTATTTTCAGCTCACGCTCTTTTTTTTCCTCAACAATTTCACGAACGGCTTATATTACTTGCAGACTAGTTTCACGCTGGCAGAGTAAAAGCCACTGCAATATTCTTTGAAATATCTTGGCCTTAAAAAAACTCCCACTGTTTCCATTGGTTAAACTTTTGAAAAATTACACAATGCTCTATGCCAGCTAGAAACTTTTATGATCTTGATGAGAACTTTAACATTAAATATGCAACAATGCAAACATCAGGAACTTTCCCCTTCTGTACCAATGATACAAATGCAGGCTTTCCCGGGTGTCCATCCCTGTGGAGTACAGTATAAAAATTCCTGCCTTGAGTCACACAGACCACTTGTTAGCTGGGGTGATCCAGAAAAAGTTACCTCACTGCTCTGAGCCTTGGTTTTCTGTTTTCCTCATCTATATAATGGGATAACTGTATCAAATTAGCCAGGACAATACACTGCAATGATGCATGTAAAACATCAGATAGCTTAGTTCATTTACTCATGATTCAGTGGCAACCCACTCCAGTACTCTTGCCTGGCAAATTCCACGGATGGAGGAGCCTGGTGGGCTGCAGTCCATGGGGTCGCTAGGAGTCGGACACGACTGAGCGACTTCACTTTCACTTTTCACTTTCATGCATTGGAGAAGGAAATGACAGCCCACTCCAGTGTTCTTGCCTGGAGAATCCCAGGGACAGCGGAGCCTGGTAGGCTGCCGTCTCTGGGGTCCCACAGAGTCAGACACGACTGAAGCAACTTAGCAGACTCAACTATCCATTGGGTTAAACTGTCACAGCAATCTCAATATGTCAATTCCCTTTAGAGATGTTGCTGGGATAGGAAGACTGTCTCTTCTCCCGGGACTAAATAATGTTTCAGATAACCAAGCCACTGGAAACCAATCTGTTGGGATGGCTGAACTCCAAAGAGGAGCCTTGTATTTCAAAAGGGGAAAGAGTAAAACCAAAAGTCTACCCAGGGTAGCAGCTGGAGTGGCCAGCTTGGTCCCATAAAATCTGGAGACCCGGGCTCAGCAGGTAGACCAGGGCAGCCTCCCCAACTCCTCGCAGTGACAACACGCTGGTCCCTGACTCAGGGGACTCTTGGCCTACATTTCACGACTGTGGTTCCCTCAGTTCACCCACCCTACAGTGCACACCGCTGTCGCACGAGGATGTCCTTGTTAATCACTTAACGGTGGTTAATCAGTTCAGTTTAGTTCTGTCTTTCAGTCGTGTCTGACTCTACGAGCCCATGGACTGCAGCACGCCAGGCCTCCCTATACTTCACTCTATCCCGGAGTCTGCTCAAACTCATGTCCATTGAGTCAGTGATGCCATCCAACCATCTCATCCTCTGTCGTCCCCTTCTCCTCCTGCCCTCGATCGTTCCCAGCATCAGGGTCTTTTCCAATGAGTCAGCTCTTCATTGGAGTTTCAGCTTCAGCATCAGTTCTTCCAATGAATATTCGGGACTGATTTCCTTTAGAATGGACTGGTTGGATCTCCTTGCAGTCCAAGGGACTCTCAAGAGTCTTCTCCAACACCACAGTTCAAAAGCATCAATTCTTCAGTGCTCAGCTTTCTTTATGGTCCAAATCTCACATCGATAAATGACTACTGGAAAAACCATCGCTTTGACTAGACGGACCCTTGCTGGCAAAGTAATGTCTCTGCTCTGTAATCAGACAACCAATTAGCTGGAGTGCCAGTAGCTGGAAAGGAAGAAAGTTTTCTTTCTTTACCTTTTGTTTGCTCACTCCTACTTGTGAGGAATGCTGATGAGCATTCTCAGTGACAAAAGGAATTCAAAGACAAGACCAAAAACACATCCCTGGGAAAACCTAACAGCACTCAAGTAAGCATGCCTCCTTTGAGAGCTTAGTAAATAGCCAAGGGCTGTTTGTACTCAATTTAGACAAGGAAATTGAAGATACTCATTTCTGTTTTCTTTTTTCTTTAAAGAGTAACATACTCTTGGGCCCTCTGGTTTCTGAGAACCTTCTTGAGAGTCCTGGTCTGAGTGTAGCTGAAGCAGCTTTAGGACTAGATCAGAGATTCTCAGAGCAACTACGTCACAACAGAGATTTTCTGCGTTTCATCATGCTGAGTCCAAGTCTAACGGACAAAGCTGAGTCCATCCTGGCAGCCATTTTATTCATAGTTGTTGGAATTAACCCAACTTGGTTTGTGTTCCAACGGTTTCCAACTGATACAAATAAATCCTCAGCATAAATTACTCCTATTCAAGAACTGTTAGAAGTTTTCTTGTCAAGATTGACTAAGACCAAATTCTTTCTCTTCAAATTCTCATCACCCGTACTGCCAAATGCCCTGGTCCAACCACCCTCCTGACCAGTCTCCAATGGCCAGTCTTGGTTCCTCTTCAGCTGACTCTCAACATGGCACCCAGAGTCACGCAGTTAAAGCCCGAGTTGGGTTATTATTGCTACTCCCCTACTCAAAACCCTGCATGGCTTTCCACCCCTCGGACTAAAGCCAGGACTCCAAATGCCTGCAGAGCCATCTGCGCTCTGCCCACGTCAGCCCGGCTCCCGTCTACTGTTCCTGCCCCCTTCTCGCCCTCCACATGGCCCCGTGATGCTTCCAAGCCACCAGGCATGCCTCAGCCATCTCTCGCTGTTCCATCTGCCCCAGAAGATGCATCCCTGGAACCACCTTCCCCCTTATCTGCCCAATCTACTCCTGTCACCAAGCAGGACCTCTGGGGTCTTCCTGGGACAGGCCCCGTCCCCCACATCTTCTGCTGCAGCTCCTCTCTGAAGCACCCGGATAACAGTAGCTCAGGATGATCATGAGCACACAGCCCCCAGACTGTCGGGGCCCAAGGACTGATGCTGTTAACCCCCTTGTTACCTTACCATCAACCAATCAGAGAACTGTTCACGAGCCAAGCACGTACCCTGCGGCAGCCCCTCCCCACTGTGTGGCCTTTGAAAATGCTGTGTCTTTAAATGCTTTGGGGTTTCTGGCGGGGGCATGAGCCACGATGCCCTTGCACAGCCCTGCAATAGATCTTCCTCTTCGCCAAACTCTGTCATCTGGTGGTGTTCGGCCTCACTGTCCACACAGACTTGTGTTTGATAAAACTTCCACTCCAAGATCCCCACCCTCTGTATCCCCTAAGCCCTTGGAACCATCTCGCAGATTACATATCTGACTTATTTGGTCAGTTCTCTGCCTCCCCAGCCAGAGGCCATCTCAGGGAGGGATCCTTCACGGTTGGTGCTCACTGGCACGCCAACACTTGTTCGAGCGAGACGTGCCAAGTACACGAACAGATGCCAAGGTTCTCCTCACCCATGCCAGGGGCTGCCATCAGGATCCTGGAGACAACTACTTGCGTGATGGCTTGTTTGGCAGCGTTTGTCGACTCGCCCAGACGGTTCCCGTTCTCATCTGTGACAGGAATGCCAACTTTGAGTTCCCTGGAGAGCAAGACACGTGCAAAGTTCATACACAGGCGGTTCATGGAACAGCTGGAAACAGTACTTAGGCTGTGAAAGATCAAGTCCCTACTTAATCCAAAAATGCACTCCAGGGTCATTTTTGGCCCTAATAAGCCTGATTTTTAAATGCCATGAACAGGCTTAATCCTTGTGGGATAGACACAAAAAGGAAACAACACTAGCAAACTTTGTAAAAAAAAAAAAAAAAAAAAGGTAGCATTTTGAATAACAATAGAACTCAAAGGATGACTAGGTAACTTAAAGAATTTCAGGCAAGGCTTAACTGGGGCTCCTGATGCAGCAGTGGGGAGGGAAAACAATAACAGCTTTCTTTTCTAGCTCGCTGGCTCCCGGTGGGGGGGCTTGCTCGCTCCCTCGGTTGGGGGCCGCTTGTTCCTTATATGCCCTGAGAGTAGGGGTGTGTCCAGGGGCCCAGCAGGACGGCGGCTTAGGCATTCTGTCCAGTCCTTAGGTTGTCGTGTGCAGGGGCCTGCCCCAGCCCCTTGCTATTTCTAGCTCGCTGGCTCCCGGTGGGGGGGCTTGCTCGCTCCCTCGGTTGGGGGCCGCTTGTTCCTTATATGCCCTGAGAGTAGGGGTGTGTCCAGGGGCCCAGCAGGACGGCGGCTTAGGCATTCTGTCCAGTCCTTAGGTTGTCGTGTGCAGGGGCCTGCCCCAGCCCCTTGCTTTTGCTCCAGGCTCTTCAAAAGTGGGAGCTGGCTGTTTTGGTCTCTTTGTATCTTTTCTCCAGAATATGCCCTAACAATGAAGCCTTGCCTGAATTTCTAAAGAAAAGAAAAGGAGAGAAATACAATTCACAGCATCATTAAGTAAGCTAACTACACTGATAGAGCAGCGGCAAGTACAGGCACGACTGAATAGTTAACTATGGTCACTAATGCTATAAATATCGCTCCTCGGTTACCCTGTTTTTCGTTATCCATTGCAAAATGCTTTTTTCATTCTTCCTTCTCCTTTAATTTTTGCCAGTACTAAAAAATACTTCCAAAGATACAGATTAACCTTATCTTAAACCTTAAAGGAAAACCTGGGTGGGGGAAGAACCTACTTTATAGAATAAGCTTTCTGGGCTCAGACATAAGTCTGAGGTCTATTTTTTAAACCCTGTATCATACAGAAGTAGAAAGACTGGTCCAAACCCCATATGCTCATCAGTCCACTTTATAATCAGCAACTCAGAGCTAACCCTGTTTCATCAACGGGCCCATCCTCACCCCATTACCAGATTACACGGAGGCAAACCTCATATAATTTCATCTGCAAATACTAAAAGAAAACAAAAGTTTTTTAAAGTTTCAACAAAGCAATTTATTAGAAGAGATCCTACTGTCAAGCAAAAGTCCTCTCTAGGAGGGCATATTAACCTTACCTTTGCCTCATTAACGGAATATTAATGCAATTAGCCGCAGCTACAGCAGCGAAGGGAACAAAACGTCCTATGAGCGGAGAGACATGCTGCAGAAAAGATAATTCCAAAAGGAAGATCTTATTTTTTCTACAGTACGGAATGCAAATACTTATTTCTTCTCAAAAACCACTACCAAGGCAGAGTCCTACATGTATAGAAACGCAGGCCAAAAGTGTGCTCAAAACTTGTTTCCTAGAGGTTATTTTTCTATTGCCAGCCTGGGCATCCTGGGACTAGGTGGACATCCATGCTATTTTGACGGCTGCATGTGGATGATGGAGCAGGGGTTTTGAAGTCCCAAAGTCTTGGGTTTCGATGCTGACTCCTCCACTCTTCAGAGGTGTGCCCTGAGGCACCCTGCCCAGCCCCCAGCCTTGGTGGGCTGTGTGGGTGGTAGGGAAGCATTTAGCACTTAAGACACAGTGTCAGGTACAAACAAGTGTCTTGGCAAATGTTATTAGTGTGGATATAATTAAAAAAAAAAACAGTTGAAGATGATAACTATAATAAGAAAGTCATCAGACTTGAACTATTTTGAGAAATAATGGAGAGACTTCGAGCCAGGTGGGTGAGAACAAATTAAGATGCTTTACTACGGAGACAAAAATCTGAATACCTTGGTCAATGCGTTGAGTCCTAGAGCTGTTGCAACAGCACCTGTTGTTGCAGAGACGTAAGCTGTTCCCAGGTCACTGAAAAGAAGGGAAACGGCACATAAACCACGAGTGTGTGTCGGAAAACTCAAGTCCAACATTTTGGGAAGAAGTGAAGAAGATTAAGAATAGAGACTCCATAAAACATGACACAAATGAGCTTATTGGAGGGACAGGAACACGCTCACGAGAAGAGCCTCGTGGCTGCCCAGCCGGAAGAGGGGAGGGAGCGATGGCCTGTGGGCTTGGGTTTAGCGGATGCCAACCGCTGTATATAGAATGGATGAACAACAGTGTTCTCCCGTACTGCAGAGGGAACTACAGTCGACATCCTGTGACAGACTACAATGGAAACGAATATGAAAATGAATGTACATTTTACCTGAATCACTTTGTTGCACAGTAGAAACTAACAACGTTGTAAATCAACCATATTCAATAAAATACGTTTTAAAAAAGATTCATCAATGATATATTCAGCTCTGCCAGTAGAGCTATTCGTACAAAAAGGAAGCAGACCCATGTAAAAATGGCATTCTTCACATATAACCTAACTACCACGCCGAACAAGTAGACGTGAAGAATATGTGTGTCTGGGGGAGGGGAAGAAAGGAAGCTGTGACTGGGCCGCTGCTGCTGCTAAGTTGCTTCAGTTGTGTCCGACTCTGTGCGACCCCATAGACAGCAGCCCACCAGGCTCCGCCGTCCCTGGGATTCTCTAGGCAAGAACACTGGGCAGGAAGCTACAAATGTGGGGAAATGCATATTAGCTTAAATGTTTGTAGCATACGGACTTAAATTAAAAGTACTTCTCAAAATATTGCTATAGATACTGAAAGTAAAAATGCAGTGCTGCTGCTAAGTCACTTCAGTTGTGTCTGACTCTTAAAATGACATCTTACTGTCTAAAAGTCTTATCCTCAAAATACAAGTAAGCCCAAGCAGTTCTCTATTATTTTAAAATAAATTTTAATTCAAGAATTGGATGAAATGAAGGTGTGATCAGCACTGCTGGGTTGCAGATTTCACTATTCTTTGTTCCCTTGGATGATAATAGAAAAATACAGATGATCAAACTCAATTTAAGAGTTAAAACAAAACCAGAAATTCTTTGAAGTGTTATATAAGGTAGGCTCAAAGTTTTGGTTAACTAATTGCAATTCATGGGGTCGCAAAAAGTCGGACACGACTGAGCGACTGAACTGAACTGAACTGAACTGAATCACTTTAGCTTGCCTGAACATTTTTTCATGGGAGGCAAAATTTTAAATCCATTCACTTTCTTTCAGGCTCCAGAGACGTCCTATTTTAAAGACAAATCAGATATAAGATCCCCTGGATTTCTGCAGAGACCCCGGCCCTCCAGCCATCGCTGATGCTGTCTGTGTAACCCACAGGGCCTGCCCCGAGCTGTCTGCTCTGTGTTCCGTGGGATTGCAGGGGATGCGCCCTCAGGTGCGGGAGCCCTGCCTTCCTACCAGCGCCACCAACAGCACGGATGATGTCTGGGAAGGCAGGCTGTGGAAACTGTTATCTAGGCAGAAAGGGAGGAAAAGACACACTACTGAGATACAGGCTCCCTAAGATTCCGAACCATCTAAACAATTTGTACGAATATACTTTTTCACCAGGAGGGCGTCACCACTGGATCAAATGAACACCGGAGGAATGCAGAGGCTGTTGAACCTTCCAGTCTTACTTGGCAGTGAGGGCAGCATCTCCGCTTCTGTTGGTGTAATTGACCACGGCATTGAAGGACTGGTTGATCCACTGCCAGAATAGCACCGCTGGCGTGCTCCTGAAACAGAGAGGCCCGTCACACACCCGCCACCGCTTGGGATCTAGCCGCCAGGCAGAGCAGACGCCGCGAATGCAGGGAGACAGACTGGAGCCGGGAGAGCGCTGGGCCCAGGACCGGACGCTCTGCGTCAGTGGGGCCGGGCAGGTTTTCATCCTCTCTGAGTCTCAGTTTCCTCACTCATGAACTGTGGACAGCAACAGACTAAAGCGGGCCAGGGGCGGTGCCCTTAACCTTTATGGCACCGGGGACGGCTTCACAGAAGACAAGTTTCTACAGACTGGAGTGGGGGATGGTTTCGGGATGATTCAGGCTCATTACATTTACTGCACACTTCATTTCTATTATTATTACATTAGTTCCACCTCAGATCACCAGGCATTAGATCCTGGAGGATGGGATCGCTGGGTTAAGGTGAGGATCAAGACAAGTTAAATCTTGTCTTAAACTTGTAAGGGAGCCCAGCAAAGAGCAGGCACTCAATTGCTGTGATTAATGTCAGGTCCCTTCTCTTACAGAAAGAAGCTATCTGTGGGCTAAGTATTTCCCATCCCCTCTCATTCCACGTATAAGCCTAGGTGTTTACACCTACATACATATTTATACCTATATTATATGAATTGATTACAAAGAGACTCTGCTTAAAGGCTTTCTAAACGTTCTTTCTCATTTTCTTTTGGGTCTAAGATTTAAGGAGAAATTCAACCTCCTTTTGGGCAACAAAGAGAGTTCTATTCAACACAAGGAAAAGGTAAAACAACCTCCTAGGATTGTAACTTTTATACAGAATGAAACTCCACATGATATGACATTTATTTCAATACAACCATTCAAGTACAAAAATGTGCTTTAAGCTCCTGGAATATAAAGCAAACTGTTGTTACATGGCCAGAACTTACCTATAAAATGTCATCATACAACCTGTGATGGTCATGTTCATTGGAACTTGAGCTGACATTCTTCCTATTAAAATCATCTTTTCTCCAGTGTCAGGATGAAAAGCTGAATCATAGATGTACTTTGCTCTCCATAATTCATTTTCTGTGAGACCTGAAGGAACAATTCCTTGCCTAGGAAACCAGCAACAAACGAGAGAGCAATTGTTTATTCCGAGTACCTCACCCATGCTGCCTAGAACATCTGTGTCTGGATAGGGTGAAACATCGAACTATTTCACAGAGCCAGGGAAATTCCAATAACACACCTAAAATGAGCATTCTAAACCCACAAATCTCAAGTTATCTATAATGTGGAAAAACAAAAATGTGTTGTAAAATAGGGAACTAGTCAACTTTGAAATAGTCTTTGTTTTAAATGACATTTAAAAATGTACTTTGTAAACGCTAAGATATTTTTACCTCCTTAGACAAAAGCTGTGGCAATCAAGAACATGAAATCATTCTTAAACCTGTATTTTGAAAACCTAGACTAGAAAGGTTCATTATATTTCCTTATCAAAGAGACATGTATTCCTTGCAAGAAATTTAGAAAATACACAAATTCATTAGCATAACTAAAACCATTTGAGCTTTCCCTGATTCACAGCCACTGGTAATGCTTACTGAATACCCTTTCAGGTTTTTCTAGATCGATAGACATGATGCATTTATCACCTTTTTTATCAATACTATTCTGTAAACCTTTCTCTATATCTTCATATAGTCTATATCATCTATACTGGGTTGAATACTTTCCCCCCAGAAAATTCACATTCACATGGAACTTCAGAATATGACCTTATTTGTAAACAGGGTTGTTAATTATGTAGTTAAGGTGAGGTCATCCTGGATTGCGGGGAAGGCGGGGGGCAAGTTCAATGACTGATGTCTTTGTTAAGACCAAGCACAGCCACATAAAGGCGAGTATGTGATGAGGAAGACAGAGATTTGAGAGGCATGGCTACAAGCCTAGGGCTTCCAGACGCTGGAAGAGATAGAGAAGGATCTGCCCTGGGGCTGTCAGAGGGAGCCCTGCAAACACCGTGATTTCAGACCATACATTTCCGTTATTTTAAGTCACTCAGCTTGTGGTAATGTGTTAAGGCAGCCATAGAAAGCATACTAATCCCCGCTGTAGGACACTGTAACTGCACTTAACCTTTTCCACTGGTAAAGGATGAGGAAGTAAGCTTCCTTATAAGTAAAACTTTTCCCACATCCAAGATTTTTTAGAAAGAAATGAGTATATTCTGAGATAAAAACTATGTAAAATATTAAAACTAAATATTTTATCCTTTTTCTCGACTTCAGTATGTCCCTTTTCTTATCCTCAGCAGCGGTACCATCATCATTATCTAGGTAACCTGTTGTACTCTTTATACAATGTGGATAATTTGGTTCAGTTAGGTTATCTGCTGTCATGAAAATTTTTATTATTATGGATTCAGGTCATGGGGTTGCAAAGAGTTGGACACGACCAAGCACCGCACAGCACAGGAGCAAAAGGAGGCTCTGCCCAGAAAGGTGTGACCCATTTTAGGGTTATAGGCATGTTCACAGACACTTCTTGCATTTTCCTAATAGTCTTTTTGTTTGTTTTGTCACTTACAGCTTTTAATCGATTTGGAACTTACCTTAAGATACAAATATGAGAGATTGCTTAACTTCTGTTACCAGTTGGCTGGTCTTCCGTTCCAATATGAAGATTTCAATGTTATCTTTATCATCAGTTGAGCTATTATGAACGTTAGGCTTGCTTTCTGGACATTCCACAGTAATCCCCTCATCTTGTGGTGTCAAAGCCACTGTTGGAATCGATGGCTTATTTTTTTAAATTAATTTTTTACTGGAATATAGTTCATTTATGATGTGTTAGTTGCCACTGTATGACTTAATATCTCGTCAAGCACTGGTCCTTCACTCCATTCCTCTTCCGCTTTTTCAAAAGTGCCTTAGCTATTACTGTGTTAATTTTATAGGTGGTCACTATTGTATTTTGACCAAAACTGTATTAATCCGGAGAGAACTGAAACCTCTGCAA
Organism: Oreotragus oreotragus; assembly: GCA_006410675.1. NCBI lineage: Eukaryota > Metazoa > Chordata > Mammalia > Artiodactyla > Bovidae > Oreotragus > Oreotragus oreotragus. The sequence continues at coordinate 655,997 of SJYX01021016.1, read as the reverse complement.
CATATCCAGGTCTACCACATACTCCTCCAGTTATTCAAAGGACTTCTTTTAATGACGACGCCCAGCGGTCTTGCACTTGCCTCACATTTATCCATCCTCTTTTTAGCCATTCTTGTAGGCATAAAGTGGTATTTGTCATTTTTGTTTTTTAGACTTTCCAGTATATACCCCCTTCTTTTCTTCCAGTTTTGTTGAGATATAGCTAACATACAGCACTATGTAAGTTTAAGATGTTCAAAATAATGACTTGACTTTCATACATCATGAAATGATCAGCATAATAGTTTAGTGAACATTCATATCATACAGATACAACATTAAAGAAATAGAAAAAGATACTGTTCCTTGTGATGATAACTCAGAATGTACTCTCTCAACAATTTTCATATGTAATGTATAGAAGTGTTAATTTTATTTATCATGTTGTATATCATATCTCAAGTACTTATCTTGTAACTGGAAGTTTGTATCTTTTGACTGCTTTTATCCACTTCCTCTCCTTTATCCCCTGCCTCTGGTTAACCATAAATCTGAGCTCTTTTTCCATGAGTTTGTTTTTGCCGGATAGCTGACCTACGACACTGCGTGAGCTTCTGGTACACACCATAGTAATTCAGTACTTCTATGCATTTCAAGTTATAAGTCTAGCTGCCATCTGCCACCTTACAAAGATATTGAAATTATAATTCTTGACATATCCCCACAATGTACATTTCATACCTGTGACTCATTTCTTTTGAAATTAGAAAAGACCCTGATGCTGTGAAAGATTGAGGGCAGGAGGAGGAGGCAAGAGAGGATGAGACGGTTGGATGGCCTCCCCACCTCAATGGACATGAGTTTGAACAAGCTCTGGGAGATAGTGAAGGATAGGGAAGACCAGCGTGCTGCAGTCCTTGGGGGTCACAAAGAGCTGGACGCGACTAAGCGACTGAACAAGGACGGTAATTCAGTAACTGGGAGTTTGTACCAGGTGGGAGTTAATCCCCTTCACCTATCTCCCTCCTCTCCACAACCTCCTCTCCTCCGACAACCACCTGTCTGTTCTCTGTATCTGTGAGTTGGCGTTCATTTTGTTCTGTTTGTTCATTTGTTTCATTTTTTAGATTCCAAAAAATTGTTGTTTTGAAGCGCCGTCTTCTCTTATTCTATACAAGTAAAATCACATAGTATTTGTCTTTCTCTGTCTGACTTGTTTCATTCAGCATAACACACCCAAGTCCAGCTGTGTTCTCAGAAATGACAAGATTTCATTCTTTTTTTTAATGGCTGAGTAATATATTTTTTACATATTTATATTTATCACAACTTCTTATCCATTCATCTACTGATTGGTACTTAGATTGCTTCCATATCTTGGCTATTGTAAACAATGCTGCAATAAACATAGGTGTACGTATATCTTTTTTTGAATACCCAGGAGTGGAACTGATGGACTGTATGTATTGGGTTGGTGCAAAAGTATTTATGGTTTTGCATTGCTGAATTTTGCCATTTGATATTGGAATACATTCTTAAATAAATGTGGTTATGTTATACATGATTTTAATGTGCATTCCTTGCTTTATTTTTTTTTGCTATGACTTATTTAGTTCAGTTCGGTAGCTCAGTTGTGTCTGACTCTTCGTGATCCCACGGACTGCAGCATGCCAGGCTTTCCTGTCCATCACCAACTCCTGGAGCTTACTCACACTCATGTCCATCGAGTCAGTGATGCCATACAACCAACTTATCCTCCTGCCTTCAATCTTTCCCAGCATCAGGGTCTTTTCAAATTAGTCAGTTCTTCGCATCAGGTGGCCAAACTATTGAAGCTTCAGCTTCAACATCAGTCCTTCCAATGAATATTCAGGACCGATTTCCTTTAGGATTGACTAGTTGGATCTCCTTGTAGTCCAAGGGACTCTCAAGAGTCTTCTCCAACACCACAGTGCAAAAGCATCAATTCTTCACTGCTCAGCTTTCTTTATGGTTCAACTCTCACATCCATACATGACTATTAGAAAAATCATAGCTTTGACTAGGCAGACCTTTGTTGGCAACGTAATGTCTCTGCTTTTTAATATGCTGTCTAGGTTGGTCATAACTTTTCTTCCAAGGAGCAAGTGTCTTTTTAATTTCATGGCTGCAGTCACCATCTGCAGTGATTTCAGAGCCCAAGAAAATAATTTCTCACAATTTCCATCGATTCCCCATCCATTTGCCATGAAGTGATGGGACCAGATGCCATGATCTTAGTTTTCTGTATGTTGAGTTTTAAGCCAACTTTTTCACTCTCCTCTTTCACTTTCATCAAAAAGCTCTTTAGTTCTTTGCTTTCTGCCATAAGGGTGGTGTCATCTGCACATCTGAGGTTATTGATATTTCTCCCGGCAATCTTGATTCCAGCTTGTGCTTCATCCAGCTTGGCATTTCGTATGATATACTCTGCATATACGTTAAATAAGCAGAGTGACAATATACTGCTTTGACTTCCTCCTTTCCGGATCTGGAACCAGTCTGTTGTTCTATGTCCAGTTCTAACTGTTGCTTCTTGACCTGCATACAGATTTCTCAGGAGGCAGGTCAGGTGGGCTGCTATTTCTATCTCTTTAAGAATTTTCCACAGTTTGTTGTGAAATGCCTTATTACTTGCTATATATTTCATATTTTTTTTAGACTATGGAAATGATGTTAAACAAAAGGCAAATCTGAGTGATTTTCAAGTTCAAAATGGGTTGTGAAGCAGCAGAGGCAATTCGCAACATCAACAACTCATTTGGCCCAGGAATTGCTAATGAACACACAGTGCAGCGGTGCTTCAAGAAATTTTGCAAAGGAGACGAGATCCTTGAAGGTGAGGAGCCCAGAGGCCGGCCATCAGAAGCTGACAAGGACCACCGAGGGCAACTGTCGAAACTGATCCTCTTACAACTACACGAGAAGCTGCTGAAGAGCTCCACGTTGTCCTTTCTACAGTCGCGTGGCATTTGAAACAAATTGGAAAGGTGAAAAAGCTCGGTAAGTGGGTGCCTCACAAGCTGACCGCAGATCAAAAAATTGTTGTTGTGAAACATCGTCTTCTCTTATTCCATACAACAAGGAACCGCTTCTCAACCGGACTGTGATGTGTGACAAGTGGATTTTATATGACAACCAGCAACGACCTGCTCAGTGGTTGGACTGAGAAGAGGCTCCGAAGCCCTTCCCAAAGCCGAACTTGGTGCCCAATAAAAGGGCCATGGTCTCTGTTTGGCGGCCTACTGCTGGCCTGATCCACCACAGCTTTCTGAATCCGGGTGAAACCACTACATCTGAGACGTGTGCTCAGCAAATTGATGAGATGCACCAAAAACCGTGACACCTGCAGCCCACACTGGTCAACAGAATGGCCCCGATCTTCTCTGTGACAACGCCGGACCACACTTTGCACACCAAACACATCAAAAGTTGAACGAGTTGGGCTACAAAGTTTTGCCTCATCCACCACATTCACCTGACCTTTCACCAACTGACTACTGCTTCTTCAAGCATCTTGATCCCTTTTTGCAGGGAAAATGCTTCCATAACCAGCAGGAGGCTTGGAAAACGCTTTCCCAGAGTTCATCAAATCCCCAAGCATGGATTTTTATGCTACAGGAATAAACAAAATTATTTCTCGTTGGCAAAAATGTGTTGATTGTACTGGTTCCTATTTTGATTAATAAAGATGTGTTTGAGCCTAGTTATAATGATTTAAAATTCATGATCAGAAACCACAATTATGCACCACCTAATAGTTTTAATTTTTAAAGGAATCTCCATTCTATACACTCCCAACAGGACATGAGGGTTCCCTTTCCTCTACATCCTCACAGAAAGTTGTTATTTGTTGTCTTTTTGATTCTGACAGGTGTGAAATGATACTTCAATGTTGTTTTAATTTGCATCTCCCTAACAACTAATGATGCTCTGCATCTTTCTATATGCTTGCTTGATATTTCTATATTTTCTTTGGTTGAGTGTCAGGAGTCTACTCAAAACTTTGGACCATTTCAAAAAATTGGGTTTAAAAGAATTCTGACCCAGCAATCCCACTGCTGGGCATACACACCAAGGAAACCAGAATAGAAAGAGACACATGTACCCCAATGTTCATCGCAGCACTGTTTATAATAGCCAGGACATGGAAACAACCTAGATGTCCATCAGCAGATGAATGGATAAGAAAGCTGTGGTATATATACACAATGGAGTATTACTCAGCCATTAAAAAGAATACATTTGAATCAGTTCTAATAAGATGGACGAAACTGGAACCGATTATACAGAGTGAAGTAAGCCAGAAAGAGAAACACCAATACAATATCCTAACACATATATATGGAATTTAGAAAGATGGTAATGAGGACCCTGTATGCAAGACAGCAAAAGAGACACAGATGTGCAGAGCGGACTTTTGGACTCTGAGGGAGAGGGAGAGAGAGAGGGTGGGATGATTTGGGAGAATAGCATTGAAATATGTATACTACCATGTAAGAAACGAATCGCCAGTATATGTTTGATGCAGGATGCAGGATGCTTGGGGCTGGTGCATGGGGATGATCCAGAGGGATGATGTGGGGTGGGAGGTGGGAGGGGGGTTCACGTTTGGGAGTTCATGTACACCCGTGGCAGATTCATGTCAATGTACGCCAAATCCAATACAGTACTGTAAAGTAAAATAAAGTAAATAAAATAAAATAAAGAAAGAAAGGCTAGAAAAAAAAGTTTAAAAAAAATAAAAGAATTCTTTATCTCTTCTTGATTTAAGTCCCTTATGAGCTGTAAATTTTGCAAATATTTTCTTCCAGTTTGTGAACTGCATTGTTGTTCTCTAAACAGTGTCTTCTGCTGTGTAGAGACGTTAACTTTTCCCTTATGCTTCAAGCTTACAGCCTAAGGAATCTTTGCCTATTCCAAAGTCATACAGATTTTATCTTGCTTTCTTCTAGAAGCTTTATAGTTTTAGCTTGTGTATTTAGGTTTATCATTCATTTCAAGTTATGTTTATGGTTTTGTTTAAGGATTAATACTTTTTTTAATACAAAAATCCATTTTCCAAGACTCACTCATTGAACAGAATATTCTTTCTCTATTGAATTATCTTGAGAATTCTATTTTGAGATCCCCTATTCTGTTCCACTGACCTATATACCTATCTTTATGCTATACTGTTTTGATTACTTGAGCTTGATAGTAAATCTTGAAATCAAGCATTTAATATTTTTGTTGCTACTGAAAATACTATTTGTAAAATTTCAATTTCCAGTTATTAATTGTTACTAAATAGAAACTCACAGAGAAGGCAATGGCAACCCACTCCAATACTCTTCCCTGGAAAATCCCATGGATGGAGAAGCCTGGTAGGCTGCAGTCCATGGGGTCGCATAGAGTCAGACATGACTGAGCGACTTCACTTTCATGCACTGGAAAAGGAAATGGCAACCCACTCCAGTGTTCTTGCCTGGACGGGGGAACCTGGTGGGCTGCCGTCTGTGGGGTCGCACAGAGTCGGACATGACTGAAGTGACTTAGCAGCAGCATCAGCAGCAAATAGAAACTCAATTGACTTCTGTATATTGATCTTATATCTTGTGATTGAGCTAAACAAGCTCTATTTGCATTTTTGGTAGATTTTTCCTACACAGATGATCACGCTTTCTGTGAATGAAGAGAGTTTTAGTTCCTTTCCTGTCTATACATCTTTTAGGTTGCTATTTTTTCTTAACTGGACTACTAGCTACTCAGCAGAATGCTAAATGAAAGTAGTGACTGTTGAACTCTTGGCTTTGTTCTTGATCTCAGGGGGAAAGTTTTCATTCTTTCATCATTAAATTTGGCGTCTGTTGCAGGGTTTTCTTAGATGTACTTTATTCCTTCTATTCCTAGTTTGCTGAGAGTTTTATCATGAATTGATGTTGGATCCTTCAGTCTGCTTTTTCTGCATCTACTGAGATGACCATATGCTTTTCTGTCATAGTCTTACTAATACAGTAATTTCCAAATGTTAAAATGAAATTGCATTGTTGGAATAAACCACATTTGGGTTCTGCTTATTTTGGGTATTATCCTTTTTGTGTATGGCTAGATTTAGGCGGCTAATTTTGTTGAGGATTTTTGTGTCTATGTTAATGAGGGATATTGGTCTGTAGTTTTTTTCCTGCAATCCCTTTGGCTTTGCCGTCAGTAGTGTCATAAAATGGATGAGGAAGACGTTCCCCCTCTTCTATTTTCTGGGAAAGTTTTGATGGAATTGGTATTGTTTCTTCCTATGAAGAAATTATTTCTTTCACCTGTGATGCTAACTGGTCTGAGAGATTTTAGTGGGAAAGTTTTATGTTTATTTATTTATTCCATCTTTCTCTTTGCTTTTTATTCCTCTCATTTCTTCCTTCTTCCTTTTTTCTCTTTCCTTGCTTTCTTTTGCATTGAGTCAATTTTGGCAGTTTGTATATTCCTAGAAGATTATATATTTTACTAAGATTTCTGAAATTTTTAGCAAAGAGCTAAACAGTAGGCTTTATTTTTATATTTCTATTTCCCATAGGAAACTTTCTTATCCTCTTGCTATATAGTTTTATGTATTTATTTAGTATTGATTAGATGTGCTAGAGGCTTATCTTTCTCTAGGTTTATCAAAGGACTAGTTTTTACATTTATTTTCCTATTAATTTCTGACTTTAAACAAATACGAACTTCCCTCCATTTTCCTTAAAAAGCAGTCTATGGAGTTGTTAACAAAATGTACTCTGGAGCCAGACCATCTGGGTTCCTATGCTGGCTCTGTCACTTAACAGTGGCAGGACTCGGAGCCAGCTAAACTTTCCTGCCTTAGTTCTTTCATCTGAAAAATGGGCACATGAATAGCATGTACTTTTGCTGTGATGCTTACATGAATGCATGTAAAGTGCTTCAGGCAGTATCAGCCCACAGCATGTGCTATGTGGTACTGCTATTTTCATTATCTTGCGTTGCTCTTTAATTTCTTAAGCTGAAATCTCAGTTCATTCGTCATCAGCCTTTAATGTTTAATCAGAGGGACATGTAAAACTATAAACTTCCCTTCACAGTACAGTTTTGGCACAATCCCCTAAGTGTTGATATTAATTTTCTCATCATTTTTACTTTGTGATTTTACTCTTGGTTTTTCTTTTCATACAGTTAAAGGAAAGTATTGAACAATTCTGATGTGATTAGATGATTGTGTTTAATCAAGTTCTGTCTGTATTTCTAACAGTCTTTTCTTTGTGTATTTGATGCAACATTAAATGTTTCATGAATACTGACCATGTTCATTTTCTGATCTGTTTGCCCTGAATTGAATTTTGTCTGGTTTTCATACAACTTCCTTTTTATTTGCAGTTACCTCTGTCCTGCTTTGTAATGTTAGCCATTTTTATTACCTTCTGTTGGGTTTACATTAAAGTGGCATTGCTGGAATCTCACGAAGACCACAGATTATTGGTATTCACACTTCCTGAAGCTATACTATACATGATTCTTCTTTGACACCAACTAACCCTTTGAGATATCCTCCCCCGAAAGGTCACAGATAATTTGTCTCTTGGTGGAAGAAGGAGAACTCTGGGGTATTTCTTAGTCATTAATTCAACAACTGGTTTTACAAATGAATACATACGTCTTATATATAATATTACATATAATACATATAAAAGCAGACGTGATTAAAGCAGCATTACCCCTCATTCCCAGTGGAGCAGGCCCAGGCAATTTATGACACAGACTTTAAGGGCTTATATGAAAAAAGAAAATGAAGTGTTGAGCGATTCTTGGAGGAAGGCGTCTTGGAGGAAGGCATCTTGGAGGAAGGCACCATATTTCTTCCTTTGCAACAACCTCATACAGAGATGAGTCATGTAGCTAGAAACCCTCATGCATTCCTACTGGGATGCCACATCACTGTTGAGCTTTTAAAATATTTTTTACTCTATTTTAAGGTCTTTGATTTTAGTAGAGGATTTTGATCCTTTTTTACATGTATTGTTATCACTGGGCTATCTGGTCTCTTTTGTCTTATTTAATGTTATTTTAAAAACTTTTATGTCAGGGTTTTGGTTTTATCTTTTGTTACGCTTATCACACAGTCTGTTTTTATAACTTTGGGATTTTAGAAGACATGCTGTGCTGTGCTTAGTCACTCAGCGCTGTTTGACTCTGCAGCCTCATGGACTGTAGCCCGCCAGGCTCTTCTGTCCATGGGGATTCTCCAGGAGAGAATACTGGAGTGGGTTGCCAGGCCCTCCTCCAGGGGATCTTTTGAACCCAGGGATCGAACCCAGGTCTCCTGTACTGCAGGTGGATGCTTTACTGTCTGACCACCAGGGAAGCCCAAGACGTACTAAGATTTAACTGGACCTTGATTATACTAAGATTTAATTGGACCACGGTCAGCATTAAGATTCTCGAAACCATTCTACAATACAGTGCATTTCCCTAACATGGTGAAGAGCCAAACCACATATTGAGACCACCTCCTATTTAAAACGGGCTTCCCAGGAGGCTTGGTGAAGAACCTGCCTGCCAATGCAGGAGATCCGAGTTTAATTCCTGGGTTGTGAAGATCCCCTGGAAAAGGGAGTGGCGACCCACTCCAGTATTCTTGCTTGGGAAATCCCATGGACAGAGGCGCCTGGTGGGCTACAGTCCCGGGGATAGCAAAGAGTCGGACATGGCTGTGAAACTAAGCACATACCTATTTACAATAAATATTCAGAATACTTTTAATTCCTCCTCTTGTTTTTTTTTTTTTTGGTTGATACCATAATCTAGGGCTTTAGATTCAGATAGATACTACTTTTTCGTTTTTTTTTTACAAAATATTTAAAATTTCTCTTTGCCTTTACAATGCTTTATAACTAGAAAGTGAGAGTCGCTCAGTCGTGTCCAACTCTTTGTGACCCAATGGACTATAGAGTCCATGTATTTCTCCAGGCCAGAATACTGGAGTGGGTAGCCTATCCCTTCTCCAGGGGCTCTTCCCAACCCAGGGATCAGACCCAGGTCTCCCGCACTGCAGGTGGATTCTTTACCAGCTGA